>JACRUU010000032.1:187563-205060 GCA_030449085.1 Kryptopterus vitreolus | reverse complement strand
TGTGTGTGTGTGTGTGTGTGTGTGTGTGTGTGTGTGTGTGTGTGTGTGTGTGTGTTTCCACATTAACGCAGAAAACCTCCACAGCAAACGCGCTTTATTATTACAAATCATTATAATAATTTAACAATAAGCAAACTATCATGCATTTATGATATAATAGACCAATATTAGCAAATTATGATAACAATAATGAGCAGCTTCACCTGCCATATCTGCCCGCACTGTCACGTGACTCCCTGCCGCTATATAACTTTGGATACTTGTTTATATTTTAAAATAAACACTTTAGTACTTTTAGGGTAGTAATAATTTTATAAATAATTTGTGTACTTTATATATAACACTTCCTACGTCATACATCGGATTTACAATTTCGCCATTTACAAGCCCTGTTTACATGTTTATTATTATTATTACCTGTGTTAAATCTTACTATAGCTGCGATTCCCGTATTAGACACACACATGAATAAATCATCAGTGTATCTTAAATGACATTTATTCTTTTTTTTGCAATAAATACAATGAAATACAATAAATACAATGAAATACAATAAATACAATGAAATGAATAAAAAGATTCAACATTACAAACAAAAAAATATAAAATTAGCAACTAAATAAAAAGATGATTCAAAAAGAATGTTTTTAAAGATCTCAAGATAAAACTATATACAAATTTATACAAATACAAATCTTTAGTCCAAACTCATTTATACAATGGATGAGTCTTTGTATGGGACACACTGCTCCAGTGCTCTCAGGTAGGTGGTGTAGCGCTTCACTTCTTCCTCCAAGTAATCACGAAGTGCCCTCTCTTTCCTATGGGGCACTTTCTTGTAGGAGGAGACGCGTCGTGACACCTCCTGGAGCTGGCCCTTGGTGAACTCGCGCTGCTGCGTTAGAGACAGGGGACTGGGGTACGATGGCAGTACCGGACGGCGGAGATCCTCGACGTGGCTTGATGCAGAAGTGAGAGGAGGAGCGGAGAAACGAGCAGCGATCAGGTTGATGTCTGAAAGCCACGACCTCTGCTCCACTTCACTCTCGGCCTGGAGGTAGAAGATTGTGGATTCCGCAGTCTGGATGTACAGGACGTGGGGCTTTTTCTTGTACTGCAGGGGGTAAGCCACTGCATGGTGCAGCCTGATGGAAATGTCCTCGGTGTTTCCATCCTCGCTGTTGAGATGCAGAACCCTGCCTTGTAGGACGGCGCTGAAGGGCTTCCATGAGCGCCTGCTCTTTTTACTTTTCTTGCCGTTCTCCTCCCGAACTCTCTTACACATAAAGTGCGCGCTTTTATAGATGCTGTTTTCTGCGCAGCCGTCCTGAATTCTCGACGCCACGCTGAACGCATGTAGCGGCTCCTCTGCGATGGATTTGTAGGACGTGTGTCAGATACGTTGTGGTGTATGGAGATCGGTCAGAGACTCCATTCAGGTTGGCTACGAATTCTTCCACGGTCATTTTGTTTCCTTTCTGACCCCCATGAAGATCGGCGTCCAGTACAACCATAGCCCGGCACAGGGTGTTCGCTGCCGGGTGGAGGTTCGGTGATCTGTTGTTGCATCGGAGGTAGCAGAGAGAGAAGTACCAGATAAACAGCCGCTGCAGGTTGGTTTCATCTTCCGGCCAAAACGCTTGGAGGAAAGTCCGGAAAGCCCAGTCTACAGACCTCGCCGTGGAAGTTGAAATGCGCCGCGTACGCCTCCAGAGTGGAATGAGCTAACTTCACATCGCTCCTCAGCAGCTGGATCATCTCAGGACTTCTAAATTCTTTGTTGTGATAAATAAGCCGCGCGAGATTCCTGCCTTCCACAACTAATTTCCCGTGCTGGTTTTGATCAGGTCGGTCCTGTCCCGGTCCTCCATCTAAAGGCACTTCCTCTCCTGATCCGCCAGCAGGAACTCGTGTCCGCTCACCGACGACCGTCTCCATCAGCCGCTGTTCAAGCGTTGAAAGTTGTTGGATGTGAGCTCCTTCCATCGCCACCATAATTATCGATACACCCACAGCAATATGAGTCTATGCGCGCGCACGGCTGTTCTAATAGAATCAGAGCGCTTACGTCACAGTGGACATGACGTCACGCGCCCAATCCGAACTGCTGTGAATTACGTAATCGTGGACCGGCGTGGAGTGTAAGAGATGGTGATAAACGGAGATCCAGAAGTGCGGATCAGTTTCCAGATGTGCGGGTCGTTTTGTTTCGGCACAGCTTTAATATTCAATTATTGCGTTTAATAAAATGTGACCTTGTATATTCTCTAAACGTCGCTGCGTTTTTATCCTTTATAACGAAGAGATTTTCTGCAAAGCACAACGTCATCAAACACCTGCATGGACAGATGTGGAGCTCGGAGATTGTGGAAGTCATACTGCTGTTCACTCAGTGTCATACTGCCCCCTACTGTTCACATCGACTCCTCATAAAGGCATTTAGTCTCAAACACAGCAAACGCACTCTATTAATACAAATCGCTAGAATATTTTAAAATAAGTAAACTGACATACATTTATTACATAATAGACCCATTTTGACAAAGGATGAGACGTATAATGAGCAGCTTCACCTCCCATATCTGTCCGCGCTGTCACGTGACTACCCTCGTTCTATAACTTTCGCTACTTGTGTATATTTCCACACAAAACACAATCTGTTATTACAAATTCGCTAAAATTGTATGAAAATAACACAACTACCACGTATTGATGACATAATACACCAATTATGTAACAAATGATGATAAAAATAAGCTTCACCTCTCATATCTGTCCGCGCTGTTGCTTCTTCTAGTCACGTGACTCCTGCCGTTATGTACCTTTGGATACTTGTTTATATTTGAAAATAAACACTTTTAAAGTGCTTTTACGCTAGTAATAATATTGTAAATAGTTTGTGACCTTTATATAACACTTCCTAAGTCATACATTCCATGAACTATTTACATATTTATTATATTTATTATTATTATTATTATTATTACCTGTGTAAAATCTTACTATAGCAGCGATTCCCGTATTGGACACACACACATGAATTAAACAGAGCCATCAGTGTATCTTAAATAATGTATCTTTTATTTTTTTTCACAATAAATACAATGAAATAGGATTAAAATAGATTTTAAAAAGACAACTATATAAATACTAAAGAATAAAAATATGAATAAACACAGGATTGAAAAATAGAAAACAAACAAAAATATATATTCAAATTCAAATAAATGCACTAAAAACTCGTGCAAGTTTCAGTCTTTGTAGGGGAGACCCTTCTCCAGTGCTCTCAAGTATAAAAAAGATAACAAATATACACATATATACAAATTCATGCAAATTTTGCATGCATTAAAACATATGCAAGGTTGCGTCTTTGTATGGGACACCCTGCTCCAATGCACTCACGTAGGTGGTGTAGCGCTTCACTTCTTCCTCCAAGTAATCACGAAGTGCCCTCTCTTTCCTATGGGGCACTTTCTTGTAGGAGGAGACGCGTCGTGACACCTCCTGGAGCTGGCCCTTGGTGAACTCGCGCTGCTGCGTTAGAGACAGGGGACTGGGGTACGATGGCAGTACCGGACGGCGGAGATCCTCGACGTGGCTTGATGCAGAAGTGAGAGGAGGAGCGGAGAAACGAGCAGCGATCAGGTTGATGTCTGAAAGCCACGACCTCTGCTCCACTTCACTCTCGGCCTGGAGGTAGAAGATTGTGGATTCTCCGCAGTCTGGATGTACAGGACGTGGGGCTTTTTCTTGTACTGCAGGGGGTAAGCCACTGCATGGTGCAGCCTGATGGAAATGTCCTCGGTGTTTCCATCCTCGCTGTTGAGATGCAGAACCCTGCCTTGTAGGACGGCGCTGAAGGGCTTCCATGAGCGCCTGCTCTTTTTACTTTTCTTGCCGTTCTCCTCCCGAACTCTCTTACACATAAAGTGCGCGCTTTTATACAGAGTATATTCCTCCTCTCCTGATCCGCCAGCTGGAACTTGTGTCCGGTCACCGACGTCCGTCTCCATCAGCCGCTGTTCAAGTGTTGAGAGTTGTTGGATGCGAGTTTCTTCCATCGCGAGCACAAACATCAACACACGATAGCGATATGAGTCCATGCGCGCGCAGCTGCTTAAATAGGCTCAGAGCGCTTACGTAACAACCGCGGACTTGCTCACGCGCCCAATCCGAACTTCTGTGAATCACGTGATCATGGGACAAGCGTGGACTGTAGGACTGGTCGGAGCCAGATCCAGATGTGTGGATCAGCTGCAGATGTGCACACAGCTTTCATATTCAATTATTGAATTGAATATTCGTATTGTTCGTTCGTTTTTGTCTTGTTTCACACACACACACACACACACACACACACACACACACACACACACACACACACACACACACACACACACACACATATATACATATATCTTTATATATATATATTATATTTAATATATCTTTATATATTTATATATAATACATATAATAAAATGTGACCTTGTATATTCTCTAAACGTTTTTATCATTTATAACGCAGAGATTTTCTGCAAAGCAAAACGTCATCAAACACCTGCATGGACAGATGTGGAACTCGGAGATTGTAGAAGTCACACTGGTGTTCACTCAGTGTCATACTGCCCCCTACTGTTCACATCTACTCCTCATAAACGCATTTAGTCTCACATACCTTCATATATTCTTAAATACTCGCATATAGTCTTTAAATAATAATATGGTATCAAATACACACATATCCATAAATATTCTAATATAAGTCTCAAATACTCTCAATCTCTCATATATTATATAGTGTCAGATTCTCTGAAACACTCAGATATTTCCAGATACTGTCATAAACATTACAAGCACAAAGTTTTACTTCTAATTATATGAATGATTTTTAAGAACTGAAATATTCAGTGCACTGGTAAATCTGTATTAGTGGTATTGAGATAAATGCCTCTTACTTGGAGATTAAGACCTCACACACACACACACACACACACACACACACCATCATCACTGTGCAGGAGGCGGGTCCGGTTCGGCTGCTTGAGGTGTTGATTGTTTGTGTAGAGAAATCGTCAAGTGAATGAATTCTACTGAACTTTTTATCAGTGTCACATTTCAGCTGGTTTAATAGAACACATTTTTCACCATATTTCAAACTGTATTCTTTTATGTCCCTGTGTAAAATCTTACTATAGCAAACCTATAAACATATGGACATGAGTGACTCTGAGCAAGCGCTCCATCATTTCTATATTCCAGAAGAGATAAAACAAGTGAACAAGGTTTCCTCACGTTTACTCATACAAGTCTTTCTGGGTTTCCTCCAGTGCACTCAGGTACGTCGAGTAGCGCTTCAGTTCCTGGTCCATATAAGCGGAAGGTGCCACATCTTTCCCGAACGGCTCCGAGTGACAGAAAGAGACGTATTCTGAAACCTTCTGTAAACGCTCCTTGGTGCACTGAAGCTGCTTCTCTAGAGACAGACGACTGGGGAACGACGGCAGGACCGGGGGGGGGGGGGGGGGGGGCGCTCGGGTTCGTTGTCGATGGAGAGGAGTAACGCGCGGCGATCGGGTTAATGGTCGCGATCCTTTAACTCTTTTGCAGAGGAGTCGCCCGCTTTTGGACCGCACAGTGACGTTGGGCTCCTGTTCTCCTTCCTCATCATCCAGATGTCTAGATTTCACTCTGAAGACACGCGTTGTTTGTTCTGGATGGATTTATAGATGGGTTACAGCATGAAATATTTCCAGAAGGCCTCTGGACCAGAAGATCGCAGGTTCGAATCCCAGCACCACCACCACCAAGCTGCCACTAGAAGAAAAGAAGCAGAATATAAATTACATATACGGTAGGGCAAAAAAGTATTTAGTCAACCACCAATTGTGCACGTTCTCCCACTTAAAAATATATGACAGTGGCCTGTAATTTTCATCATAGGTATACCTCAACTATGAGAAACAAAAAGAGAAAAAGAATCCAGAAAATCACATTGTCTTATTTTTAAAGAATTTATTGGCAAATGATGGTGGAAAATAAGTATTTGGTCAATAACAAAAGTTCATCTCAATACTTTGTTATATACCCATTGTTGGCATTGACAGAGGTCAAACGTATTCTGTAGGTTTTCACACACAGTTGCTGGCATTTTGGCCCGTCCCTCCATGCAGATCTCCTCTAGAGCAGTGATGTTTTGGGGCTGCCGCTGGGCAACACGGATTTTCAACTTCCGCCAAAGATTTTATATGGGGTTGAGATCTGGAGACTGGCTAGACCACTCCAGGACCTTCAAATGATTCTTGCGAAGCCACACCTTCGTTGCCCGGGCGGTGTGTTTGGGGTCATTGTCATGTTGAAAGGCCCAGCCACGTTTCATCTTCAGTGCCCTTGCAGATGGAAGGATTTTTACAATAATTTTTTACAATACATTTTACAATAAATTTTACAATACATGGCCCCATTTATTCTTTCCTTTACACAAATGAGTCGTCCTGGTCCCTTAGCTGAAAAAAGCCCCAAAGCATGATGTTTCCACCCCCAGGCTTCACAGTAGGTATGGCGTTCTTTGGCTGCAAACTCAGCATTCTTTCTCCTCCAAACACGACAAGTTGAGTTTCCACCAAAAAGTTCTATTTTGGTTTCATCGGACCATAGGACATTCTCCCAATCCTCTTCTGGATCATCCAAATGCTCTTTTCCAAACTTGAGACGGGTCTTTACATGCACTGGCTTAAGTAGGGGGACACGTCTGGCACTGCAGGATTTGAGTCCCTGACGGCGTAGTGTGTTACTGATTGTAGCTTTTGTTACTTTTGTCCCAGCTCTCTCTGCAGGTCATTCACTAGGTCCCCCCACCCTGTGCTTCTGGGATTTTTGCTCACCGTTCTTGTGATCATTTTGACTCCACGGGGTGAGATCATGTGGAGAGCCCCGTGATCGAAGGAGATTATCAGTCGTCTTGTATTTCTTCCATTTTCTAATAACTGCTCCCACAGTTGATTTCTTCACACCAAGCTGCTTACCTACTGCAGATTCTGGGCCTACAATTTTGTTCCTTATGTCCTTTGACAGCTCTTTGGTCTTAGCCATAGTGGAGTTTGGAGTGTGACTGTATGAAGTTGTGGACAGGTGTCTTCTATACAGAGTTCAAACATGTGTGAAGACCTACAGAATACATTTGACCTCTGTCATTGCCAACAATGGGTATATAACAAAGTATTGAGATGAACTTTTGTTATTGACCAAATACTTATTTTCCACCATCATTTGCAAATGAACTCTTTAAAAATCAGACAATGTGATTTTCTGGATTTTTTTTTCTCTTTTTGTTTCTCATAGTTGAGGTATACCTATGATGAAAATTACAGGCCTCTGTCATATATTTTTAAGTGGGAGAACCTGCACAATTGGTGGTTGACTAAATACTTTTTTGCCCCACTGTACATTACAGCACAGGGAAATTCTTTCTTTATATATCCCAGCTTGTTTGGAAGCTGTGATGATATGATTATGGCGCCCCTGGAGCACAGAGGGTTAAGGGCCTTGCTCAAGGACTTAATGGAGGCAGCATGGTGATACCGGGGCTCGAACCCCAATCAGTAGCCCAGCGCTTAAAAACTTAAACCACTACACAACAACACCCCCTCCACTAGTTGGCCCTTGAGCAATAGAATAGTCTTTATGTCACGTATACATTACCATATCCCAGCTTGGTTTGTTTTTTTAGAAGCTAGGATATCAGCCATGATATGGCACCCCTGGAACACAAGAGGATTTAAGGGCCTTGCTCAAGGACCCAAGGGTGGCAGCTTAGCGAAACCTTCCGATCGGTATCCCAGCGCCTCAGACCGCTGAGCTACACCCTCGCGCTTGTTTGGAGGTTATAGCAGGGCAGCAGCTACTTCTATACCAACGATGCTCGTCCGTCTAGGAACCTGTCCTCTTCCACCGAGCCCGGAGCTTCGTGAGAGACGCACACGGAGTGGTGAAAGAGGAAGGGGACACCCGCTTAGCCAGCCAGATCAGCCGAATCAACCCTGGCGATCAATGGAGTGACGCGTGTGGCAGCCACATCGCCCTCACAACCAAAGCCCTTACCTCTCAATTGCTCCGGTGTAATAAGGGAGCTCTGGATCAGGGCGTCTGCCAAATGCCATACATGTAAATATGGGTGAAGCTCCTGCTGTGCACTGGATGAGACGGTCCTACTGCGGTCTCGGCGAGAGTCTGTAAAATACAGTACAGCAATACAGGGTATAATGACATGATTATTTACATTTCTACTACTCATAAACTAGTGACGGAATTTAATGATCAATATCAGGGAATGAAAAGTGTAAATAAATGACACTAAATGAGCTTAAATTTCACCTTCTTTTTTCCTGTGGGTGTTTCTCACTTCTCCAATGGTTGCACACTTTGTCCCAGTTGAAAAAGCTCCGTCTGCTTCTTTCACAATGGGATGTGAAGGTCCTCCTTCTGGTTCCGATCCCTGGTACCGCTTTCAGATGACTGTTGTGCTCAGTGTGACACTTGAGGTCGTCCAGCTTCCATTGTGTCCACACTTTTCCCAAATAAAACCCGCTTGCTGCTTTCTGTTCGCGGCATGTTTTACACAGCAGAACTTTCTCTCTGGAAAAAGAAAGAAAAAAAAATCTCACCCACTTTCACCGTGTATTTTTCTTCTCTTTTGCACATACACCGACAAACATTCCATCTTATAAGAAAGGCATTTCTTGTGAGGGGATGTGCCCGTCATCATTATAAAGGGTCAACATAAGCAGCACTTAGCATCATTAGCATGTCTTCGCGCCACATCGGTCACACCGCTATGCTAGCTAACGTAAGGACGCTGTTGTAGCCTGTCAGTGACGTGGATTCGCTGCGTAAATACGTTTGTGAATCGAATCATCGGCTGGAGGAGTCAATCACCGCTCACTCACTGACTCACACTGCACAATCACACAGAATGAATTATGTCTTTATTTTATTTTCATTTGATTGTGTGTGTGTGTGTGTGTGTGTGTGTGTGTGTGTGTGTGTGTGTGTGTGTGTGTGTGTGTGTGTGTGTGTGTGTTTCCACATTAACGCAGAAAACCTCCACAGCAAACGCGCTTTATTATTACAAATCATTATAATAATTTAACAATAAGCAAACTATCATGCATTTATGATATAATAGACCAATATTAGCAAATTATGATAACAATAATGAGCAGCTTCACCTGCCATATCTGCCCGCACTGTCACGTGACTCCCTGCCGCTATATAACTTTGGATACTTGTTTATATTTTAAAATAAACACTTTAGTACTTTTAGGGTAGTAATAATTTTATAAATAATTTGTGTACTTTATATATAACACTTCCTACGTCATACATCGGATTTACAATTTCGCCATTTACAAGCCCTGTTTACATGTTTATTATTATTATTACCTGTGTTAAATCTTACTATAGCTGCGATTCCCGTATTAGACACACACATGAATAAATCATCAGTGTATCTTAAATGACATTTATTCTTTTTTTTTTGCAATAAATACAATGAAATACAATAAATACAATGAAATACAATAAATACAATGAAATAAGATTCAACATTACAAACAAAAAAATATAAAATTAGCAACTAAATAAAAAGATGATTCAAAAAGAATGTTTTTAAAGGATAAAACTATATACAAATTTATACAAATCTTTAGTCCAAACTCATTTATACAATGGATGAGTCTTTGTATGGGACACACTGCTCCAGTGCTCTCAGGTAGGTGGTGTAGCGCTTCACTTCTTCCTCCAAGTAATCACGAAGTGCCCTCTCTTTCCTATGGGGCACTTTCTTGTAGGAGGAGACGCGTCGTGACACCTCCTGGAGCTGGCCCTTGGTGAACTCGCGCTGCTGCGTTAGAGACAGGGGACTGGGGTACGATGGCAGTACCGGACGGCGGAGATCCTCGACGTGGCTTGATGCAGAAGTGAGAGGAGGAGCGGAGAAACGAGCAGCGATCAGGTTGATGTCTGAAAGCCACGACCTCTGCTCCACTTCACTCTCGGCCTGGAGGTAGAAGATTGTGGATTCCTGCAGTCTGGATGTACAGGACGTGGGGCTTTTTCTTGTACTGCAGGGGGTAAGCCACTGCATGGTGCAGCCTGATGGAAATGTCCTCGGTGTTTCCATCCTCGCTGTTGAGATGCAGAACCCTGCCTTGTAGGACGGCGCTGAAGGGCTTCCATGAGCGCCTGCTCTTTTTACTTTTCTTGCCGTTCTCCTCCCGAACTCTCTTACACATAAAGTGCGCGCTTTTATAGATGCTGTTTTCTGCGCAGCCGTCCTGAATTCTCGACGCCACGCTGAACGCATGTAGCGGCTCCTCTGCGATGGATTTGTAGACGTGTGTCAGATACGTTGTGGTGTATGGAGATCGGTCAGAGACTCCATTCAGGTTGGCTACGAATTCTTCCACGGTCATTTTGTTTCCTTTCTGACCCCCATGAAGATCGGCGTCCAGTACAACCATAGCCCGGCACAGGGTGTTCGCTGCCGGGTGGAGGTTCGGTGATCTGTTGTTGCATGCATCGGAGGTAGCAGAGAGAGAGAAGTACCAGATAAACAGCCGCTGCCGCTGCAGGTTGGTTTCATCTTCCGGCCAAAACGCTTGGAGGAAAGTCCGGAAAGCCCAGTCTACAGACCTCGCCGTGAAGTTGAAATGCGCCGCGTACGCCTCCAGAGTGGAATGAGCTAACTTCACATCGCTCCTCAGCAGCTGGATCATCTCAGGACTTCTAAATTCTTTGTTGTGATAAATAAGCCGCGCGAGATTCCTGCCTTCCACAACTAATTTCCCGTGCTGGTTTTGATCAGGTCGGTCCTGTCCCGGTCCTCCATCTAAAGGCACTTCCTCTCCTGATCCGCCAGCAGGAACTCGTGTCCGCTCACCGACGACCGTCTCCATCCATCAGCCGCTGTTCAAGCGTTGAAAGTTGTTGGATGTGAGCTCCTTCCATCGCCACCATAATTATCGATACACCCACAGCAATATGAGTCTATGCGCGCGCACGGCTGTTCTAATAGAATCAGAGCGCTTACGTCACAGTGGACATGACGTCACGCGCCCAATCCGAACTGCTGTGAATTACGTAATCGTGGACCGGCGTGGAGTGTAAGAGATGGTGATAAACGGAGATCCAGAAGTGCGGATCAGTTTCCAGATGTGCGGGTCGTTTTGTTTCGGCACAGCTTTAATATTCAATTATTGCGTTTAATAAAATGTGACCTTGTATATTCTCTAAACGTCGCTGCGTTTTTATCCGTTTATAACGAAGAGATTTTCTGCAAAGCACAACGTCATCAAACACCTGCATGGACAGATGTGGAGCTCGGAGATTGTGGAAGTCATACTGCTGTTCACTCAGTGTCATACTGCCCCCTACTGTTCACATCGACTCCTCATAAAGGCATTTAGTCTCAAACACAGCAAACGCACTCTATTAATACAAATCGCTAGAATATTTTAAAATAAGTAAACTGACATACATTTATTACATAATAGACCCATTTTGACAAAGGATGAGACGTATAATGAGCAGCTTCACCTCCCATATCTGTCCGCGCTGTCACGTGACTACCCTCGTTCTATAACTTTCGCTACTTGTTGTATATTTCCACACAAAACACAATCTGTTATTACAAATTCGCTAAAATTGTATGAAAATAACACAACTACCACGTATTTGATGACATAATACACCAATTATGTAACAAATGATGATAAAAATAAGCTTCACCTCTCATATCTGTCCGCGCTGTTGCTTCTTCTAGTCACGTGACTCCTGCCGTTATGTACCTTTGGATACTTGTTTATATTTGAAAATAAACACTTTTAAAGTGCTTTTACGCTAGTAATAATATTGTAAATAGTTTGTGACCTTTATATAACACTTCCTAAGTCATACATTCCATGAACTATTTACATATTTATTATTATTATTATTATTATTATTATTACCTGTGTAAAATCTTACTATAGCAGCGATTCCCGTATTGGACACACACACATGAATTAAACAGAGCCATCAGTGTATCTTAAATAATGTATCTTTTATTTTTTTTCACAATAAATACAATGAAATAGGATTAAAATAGATTTTAAAAAGACAACTATATAAATACTAAAGAATAAAAATATGAATAAACACAGGATTGAAAAATAGAAAACAAACAAAAATATATATTCAAATTCAAATAAATGCACTAAAAACTCGTGCAAGTTTCAGTCTTTGTAGGGGAGACCCTTCTCCAGTGCTCTCAAGTATAAAAAAGATAACAAATATACACATATATACAAATTCATGCAAATTTTGCATGCATTAAAACATATGCAAGGTTGCGTCTTTGTATGGGACACCCTGCTCCAATGCACTCACGTAGGTGGTGTAGCGCTTCACTTCTTCCTCCAAGTAATCACGAAGTGCCCTCTCTTTCCTATGGGGCACTTTCTTGTAGGAGGAGACGCGTCGTGACACCTCCTGGAGCTGGCCCTTGGTGAACTCGCGCTGCTGCGTTAGAGACAGGGGACTGGGGTACGATGGCAGTACCGGACGGCGGAGATCCTCGACGTGGCTTGATGCAGAAGTGAGAGGAGGAGCGGAGAAACGAGCAGCGATCAGGTTGATGTCTGAAAGCCACGACCTCTGCTCCACTTCACTCTCGGCCTGGAGGTAGAAGATTGTGGATTCCGCAGTCTGGATGTACAGGACGTGGGGCTTTTTCTTGTACTGCAGGGGGTAAGCCACTGCATGGTGCAGCCTGATGGAAATGTCCTCGGTGTTTCCATCCTCGCTGTTGAGATGCAGAACCCTGCCTTGTAGGACGGCGCTGAAGGGCTTCCATGAGCGCCTGCTCTTTTTACTTTTCTTGCCGTTCTCCTCCCGAACTCTCTTACACATAAAGTGCGCGCTTTTATACAGAGTATATTCCTCCTCTCCTGATCCGCCAGCTGGAACTTGTGTCCGGTCACCGACGTCCGTCTCCATCAGCCGCTGTTCAAGTGTTGAGAGTTGTTGGATGCGAGTTTCTTCCATCGCGAGCACAAACATCAACACACGATAGCGATATGAGTCCATGCGCGCGCAGCTGCTTAAATAGGCTCAGAGCGCTTACGTAACCGCGGACTTGCTCACGCGCCCAATCCGAACTTCTGTGAATCACGTGATCATGGGACAAGCGTGGACTGTAGGACTGGTCGGAGCCAGATCCAGATGTGTGGATCAGCTGCAGATGTGCACACAGCTTTCATATTCCATTATTGAATTGAATAGTCGTTCTTGTTTTCGACATTTATTTATTGTTCGTATCAAACAATCGTTACGAAAGAAAACGAATAAACTTAACATTTCGAACCAACAAACTGCATACATGCACAAATAAAATGCACAGTTTTGTCTTGGATAATTGTACATTAACATACAATAACGCGACATACCGCAAACAATTACAAAATTAAACACACATTGCCTTTAACACAAGAGGAATAAACACACACACACTTTGGGATACCAATTTATAACTAATAACACACACACACACACACACCACGTGTGGCTGTGTTACACTTGAGGACACACACACTTGGTGGTATATTTTATTTTTTTTCACAATAAATACACACACACACACACACATATATATACAGATATGTATGAAAGAAAATGTTATTTATAATGCCTCTATATACATATATCTATGTTATATATAATATATTATATATATATATATCTTTATATATTTATATATAATACATATAATAAAATGTGACCTTGTATATTCTCTAAACGTTTTTATCATTTATAACGCAGAGATTTTCTGCAAAGCAAAACGTCATCAAACACCTGCATGGACAGATGTGGAACTCGGAGATTGTAGAAGTCACACTGGTGTTCACTCAGTGTCATACTGCCCCCTACTGTTCACATCTACTCCTCATAAACGCATTTAGTCTCACATACCTTCATATATTCTTAAATACTCGCATATAGTCTTTAAATAATAATATGGTATCAAATACACACATATCCATAAATATTCTAATATAAGTCTCAAATACTCTCAATCTCTCATATATTATATAGTGTCAGATTCTCTGAAACACTCAGATATTTCCAGATACTGTCATAAACATTACAAGCACAAAGTTTTACTTCTAATTATATGAATGATTTTTAAGAACTGAAATATTCAGTGCACTGGTAAATCTGTATTAGTGGTATTGAGATAAATGCCTCTTACTTGGAGATTAAGACCTCACACACACACACACACACACACACACACCATCATCACTGTGCAGGAGGCGGGTCCGGTTCGGCTGCTTGAGGTGTTGATTGTTTGTGTAGAGAAATCGTCAAGTGAATGAATTCTACTGAACTTTTTATCAGTGTCACATTTCAGCTGGTTTAATAGAACACATTTTTCACCATATTTCAAACTGTATTCTTTTATGTCCCTGTGTAAAATCTTACTATAGCAAACCTATAAACATATGGACATGAGTGACTCTGAGCAAGCGCTCCATCATTTCTATATTCCAGAAGAGATAAAACAAGTGAACAAGGTTTCCTCACGTTTACTCATACAAGTCTTTCTGGGTTTCCTCCAGTGCACTCAGGTACGTCGAGTAGCGCTTCAGTTCCTGGTCCATATAAGCGGAAGGTGCCACATCTTTCTTTCCCGAACGGCTCCGAGTGACAGAAAGAGACGTATTCTGAAACCTTCTGTAAACGCTCCTTGGTGCACTGAAGCTGCTTCTCTAGAGACAGACGACTGGGGAACGACGGCAGGACCGGGGGACCGGGGGTGGGGGGGGGGGGGGGGCGCTCGGGTTCGTTGTCGATGGAGAGGAGTAACGCGCGGCGATCGGGTTAATGGTCGCGATCCTTTAACTCTTTTGCAGAGGAGTCGCCCGCTTTTGGACCGCACAGTGACGTTGGGCTCCTGTTCTCCTTCCTCATCATCCAGATGTCTAGATTTCACTCTGAAGACACGCGTTGTTTTGTTCTGGATGGATTTATAGATGGGTTACAGCATGTCCTCGGAGAGGGAAATATTTCCAGAAGGCCTCTGGACCAGAAGATCGCAGGTTCGAATCCCAGCACCACCACCACCAAGCTGCCACTAGAAGAAAAGAAGCAGAATATAAATTACATATACGGTAGGGCAAAAAAGTATTTAGTCAACCACCAATTGTGCACCAATTGTGCACGTTCTCCCACTTAAAAATATATGACAGTGGCCTGTAATTTTCATCATAGGTATACCTCAACTATGAGAAACAAAAAGAGAAAAAGAATCCAGAAAATCACATTGTCCTTTACTTACATTTATTCAATTTCTTGTTTCTGTTAAAAACACCCAGTGTAGCTAAAACAATTAAAGGATTTTACTTGTATTTTTGATTGTATTTGAGCCGATTACTCCCAGATTGCTAAATGACAATGACTCAGTGTATTTCTTTGAAACTACTCACATGACTGTAATTCACCTTACTTTGTTTGGAGTTACATTCAGAGTGCTGGAAATGAAGGGACCTAAAATTGTGAAAAACAAAAGCAATAGTAGAAAGTGTAAAATTCGATCATGTCAGCACATCAGCACTAGTCCAGTGATCACAGATATACCCTGGTTACTGCTCTGTGAAATAGTCCTGGTTGGGATTACCACCAATTTACTCACCCTAATAAGGTATTAGTTTATCTTTGACATTTATTTTTAATGAAATCTGAAACATTTTTGTTCCTTCATTTAAAATTTAAATTCTAAAGTTTATATGTGCATAATATGAAGATTTCATTCATATTTCAGTAGATACAAACATTCAATAGACGAACAGAAATTTGATCAAAAAGATTTTTAGTTACCGTGTGACAACTAGTCTTTTTATCACTGGCATTAAACCAGAATACAACTTACTCTGAGTGCTTGGAGTTGTATTTAGAATGCTGGTGATGGAAATGCCTAAATGTGGAACTAATTATAATACATAATAATAATAAAATATTAGATCATGTCACAATAAGCAAGTTCAGCAACATTACAATAAAATAACATAAATAAGCATGTATTAATATGTAAATTAAATGTTACTTCATTATGAACTAATCAAGAACTAACCATAACTAATCTTAATTACGTTATGTTTAAAACAGAGTTAGGATAGATATATAGACTCACTACTTGACAGCTCTAGGTGAAAGGTTGCCTAATCAGAATGGGCTACGTCATGATGTTCCGTCCCGAGCCACCGTACGCTCACATGTAAACGTAGATGATGGACGGTCACATGCAGTTTGCCGAGAACTGTTTTATTTATTTATACTTGTTCTTTAAGCAGAACATTTACAACAGCACTACCAATATTACCTTGTAAAACCTTATTTTAAGAACAACCCTCAGCACACCTTGTGTTGCTCAAATTAGTTCCAGTTCAAGACAAGTAAAATGATCAATTATAGACACTTCTTGGGGTAATGATAAGGAGCATAATGAATGAATGAGAAACGAAAGGAGGTGGTATCCCAGTGGTTAAAGCATTAGGCTCTGGACGGCACCGTCGCAGGTTTGAGTCCTGGCCAAGCTGCCACTTGAGCAAGGCCCTTAACCCCCCAATTGCTCAGTTGCCCCAGGCGTCAGGATTACACAAGCGAGTGCCTTTCTGGTGCCGGCAGGAAGGGCATTCAGCGTACAAACACGCGCCATATAAAATATGCGGACCATCTGTGGCAACTCTGAGAATGGAAGAAACCAAAAAGAGGGGAAAGAAAAACAAAAAAACAGCCGAATATATTGTACTTGCTTTGTGCTTTTTTGGACCAGAAGGACATTACATCATAAATAAGTACATTTTAAGGAAAATAATTGTGTATTTTTACAACACACACACACATCTATCTATCTATCTATATATATAGATAGATGTGTGTGTGTGTGTGTGTGTGTGTGTGTGTGTGTGTATATGTGTGTAAACATAAAAATGTAAAAGGGGGAGTTTATGTTAAAAAACCCCAAAGTGTGAGTTAAATCAATTCTCCAAAGGACCAAAACTGATTCACAGAAATGTAAAAAGCTGTTCTATAGTTCTCTTAATGTTTGTTACATAATGAGAGTTATTTAAGATAAAGGGCCGATTATTCTCTTGTATGTTGTATGAGAGAATCTGAACACAGTCGGACAAATTGCAAAAATATAAGTAATCAGGACATCAGGCAATCTATAATTAAGCATTTTAATAGAGACATTACAGAGACATTCAGTGATGGTACCAATTCAAAATGGAAACCCTCACCCCAAAAAAGAAACAACAAAAAAACACAAACAAAAAAAAAAACAACTTTCATGAGGAGCACATTTCACACAATTTAAATTGTAGGTCAAAAAAGGCATTTACAGACAGGTAATATTAGAGGGAAAAGTACTTGAACATTAATTTGTGTGACTAAT
>JACRUU010000032.1:95063-182563 GCA_030449085.1 Kryptopterus vitreolus | reverse complement strand
TGCACTATATATCTAATAATATCTAAATCTAAAAGCTGAATTACCTTCCTCTTTCTGTCTTCCTCCGCATGCTTTTCAGCATTCTTAATCATATTCTCAATGTCATCTTTGCTGAGACCACCAGAGGATTGAATGATAACTGGAAAAAATATTGAGAAACATACGTAAACCCTTTAGTTACCAAGGATTTCATTAGTGCTGACAAACCCCAAATCTTACTCTGCTGTTCACGCCCAGTGCCTTTGTCTTTAGCAGAAACATGCACAATCCCATTGGCATCAATATCAAAAGTAACTTCAATCTGTGGAACACCGCGGGGAGCAGGAGGGATGCCTACCTATAAGCAGTGAAAGAATGTGTCACAAATTTGTTATCTATCTATCCATCCATCTAAAATCAATTTCTTCAAAGTGAACAAAATGTATTAACTTGTATTTATTAAAATGTAACGTATTTTACTAAATTACATATATGGTTATGACTTACCAGTGTGAACTGTCCTAGGAGCTTATTATCCAATGCCATTTCACGCTCACCTTGACAAACTTTAATTTCTACTTGTGTTTGCCCATCAGCAGCAGTTGAAAACACCTGATTACATGAAAAAGATGTGGTATAACTAGAAAAGTAATTATTAAAGCCTCATTCTAAACATTTTAACACATTTTATTACCATCTTGAAAGAAAAAAAAGGAATCATAGAACGTAAGGATTTTAGCTTAAATTATTACATTACTAAGAAATCGCCTTTTGTCATTTAGTCTAAAAATTACCTGGCTTTTCCAAACGGCTGTTACGTTATTGTTTGTGTCTCAAGTAAAAGTGGTTTTAGTTAATGTCCAGTGTGCAAATAGACTTCTATCATTAATTCCCAAACTTGATACACATCATCTGATATTAGCTGGTGATTTGAACTGTGCCACTGATCCTCAGCTAGACAACTTCAACACCTGCAGTACTGCAAAGGCATTTTCTCCTTTCATGCAACAGAATGGATGCGTCGACTCCTGGAGATTCTTAAACCCATTGGTTAAGCAATTTTCTTTCTATTACCATGTACATATTTCCTTTTCCAGACTAGATTATTTCTTTCCAGACAGTCAACTCATTAACAGTATATGCCTACTACAGTTTGTACTCTTCGAATCCATCACCACAAACTATCTGTATAGTACATTTTTTAAAATTTACTATACAGATATTTTGTGTGGATTCTATGCTGAAACAATCTTTTCATTGTACAATATAACACAGATTTAATATAATGAATGTCTAAAGATCAACTCAACACTGTTATATTCTTCTGAATTCCCTGAAGATCCAGCAGATATGGAAATGTTCTTAAATGATCTGAAAGTGCCTGCTCTCCAGTCAGATTTAGAACACGACTTGGGGACTGAAGAACTTTGTAAAGCCATTACGACAATAAAGAGTGATAAGCCCCCTGCGCCTGATGGCTGCCCAATTGACTTTTATAAGAAATTTAAGAAGCTCGCACCACTTGTTCTAGAAGTATTTCTCTATGCTGTATCCTTGCCTCCAACATTCTTACAGGCTTCCGTTTCACTTATTATCAAGAAAGGGAAAGAAGCTGCCCAGTGTGCATCATACCGCCCTATATCTCTTTTGAACAATGACCTCAAAATCCTAGCTAAAATGTTAGCACTTCAATTAGAGGATACACACACTTTACTTTAATAACTGCAGACGATTAAACAGGTTTCATTAAAGATTCAGCACTCCCTCTCAAACATTCGCAGACTAAAACATTATATCTTTAGGGGTTCCTCTCCATACCCGGTAGTTATCGCTTTGGATGCAGAGAAGGCTTTTAATCTAATTGAATGGCCATATTTGTTTGCTGTTCCAAGTAGCATTGTCAAAAATATTGATATTTCGATAAATAACGAAACTGATATATCTGAACGGTACCAAAACTAATTTCACTTTCACTTCTCTCCTAAAGCGCGTTGACAAACACCACGTGTGACCGCAGCGCCTGTCTCATCTCATTCACTCTGGTAAAATAGCATAAGTGAAGCCAATAGAACGATGCGAGTGCGGTTCTACCGCGACTGGCTTTGGTTGATAAAGGACACAGCAGATGTGCTAACTGGAAATATGTAGGATATGAAAATTTCCAAATTAACATGGAAAGCCGAAGGACACAAGCAAGCCGATATGTGAGTGCTGCTACAGAACCGTGCTAACAAAAGACACTCATAACACCACTACAACACTGCAGTATCTCTCCTGAAACACTAGTTGGCGGTGGTGCGGTGTTGAGTTTCTTCGTTTGTGTTTTGAGTTTAATAGATAAAAGTGGACAAACTGTTACTTGCAATCAAATTTGCAAAAGCTTGTTAATGCTTTGTTTCTTCAGCTCAGACGTTAAAAATGCCCGGAATACAAAGTGGTGGTGGTGTGGGAGAACTTGGGCAGGTTGGAGATGGTGTTGGTGGTGGTGTGGGAGAACTTGGGCAGGTTGGAGATGGTGGTGGTGATTGTGTTGGTGGTGTGGGAGAACTTGGGCAGGTTGGAGATGGTGGATGTAGTGCAGTAGTAGTAGTGGTGGTGGAGGTGTGGGAGAACTTGGGCAGGTTGGAGATGGTTTGGGTGGGGTGGATGGTGGAGCTTGGGTGGTGTTTGGTGTGTGGGTGGGGGGAGAACTTGGGCAGGTTGGAGATGGTGGTGGGTGGTGGTGGTGTTGGTGGTGGGGGAGAACTTGGGCAGGTTGGAGATGGTGGTGGGTGGTGTTGGTGTTGGTGGTGAGGGGTGGTGTTGGTGGAACTTGGGCAGGTTGGAGATGGTGGTGGTGGGTGGTGGTGGTGTTGGTGGTGGGGGAGAACTTGGGCAGGTTGGAGATGGTGGTGGGTGGTGATTTTGGTGTTGGTGTGGGGGTGCAGGTGGAGAGGGGGTGGTGTGTGTTGGTGGTGGGGGAGAACTTGGGCAGGTTGGAGATGGTGGATGTAGTGCAGTAGTGTTTAGACTGCTCTCAGGGTTTAGACAATCTCTGCATTTTATACACTCTCACACACAGACACTTTTTTCAGATATCTCCAGGTCTCTAGTTTTGTTAAGGATAAATTCCCACTTTTCCTGGCACTTCGACCACTTTCCCCTCTGGAAAATCTCACTCTTCATTTTAATAATAAAAGACTGATTATCCACTCTGTACTATCAAGCTTATGTACTTTAAGGAGTACAATCCAAATAAAATCAACTCCAGATGGGAGAAACTGTATTGTTAGGGGTTCAAGCACGTAGTGCTGAAAAAAATTGTTATTGTAGTGATTGTTCTCATTTTTTTATTATTATTCCACCCGAAAACTGATCGTGCAGACCAAACCGTATGTCCTAGAGACCTGAAACTCGGAGAGATGGTAGAGCTCAAATTGGGGGAGATGTTGACAGTCTCAACCCATTTTGACAGGGGGGGGGGGGGGGGCCAAGGGTTGTAGCTCAGAAAATTGATGTTGTACTCAAAACTTCTGCTTTTTTTTTTTAGCTGAAATCCCCTTTTTCCATAAAAATTGGTCATGTTAAAAAAAGTTTTTTGCGGCATCAAAACAAAACTAGCGTAGAAATGTTCAGTAGACATAGCTTATCAATAATTATCAAAAAAACATTAAACTTGAGACTCACTGATGCAATAGCACACCTAAAAGTTCAAAGTAGGCGGGGCCACACTGACACAAATGGCCAGAACTCCTGAATGCAATATCTGCATGAAACTTGGCACATATCTGTATGTCCTGAATCTTCAGTCAAGTCCACAAATCCAAAAAAATTGTATAGCTATGCCAATTAACAGCTGTTTTTAACTTTTCAGTTATTCTTTGTATAGCGCCACCTAGTAGCGAAGCTAGGCAATAGCGACACAATAGCTACACACTGTCTAAAAACTCTTTCCTCAAGGGGCGATATCCATGCAGCCATTTATTTATTTTATTTTTTGTTTCTGAATGAAGGAATGAATAATGGAAAAATTACCTGGCTTTTTTTGGTGATGGCAAAGTGCACGGAGATGTCCAGCAAGAGCACACAGTCACATCTCCAGACATTCCAACAGCCACAGACTGGGTTAACGAATGCAAGTTTGCTGTTTGAAAAAGAATTCCAAGTCTTTTCCCTATCTAAAAACATTTTAAAATCTTACACAGTCCTCATTTTCTGAGACAATTTCTCATATTTGCATTACAAATTAACTAAAATATATTTGAGTTGGCGTTGTCATTTCAACAATTTCTCAGAAACAAAACAACGAAAAACAAAAACAAACTTGCAACTTTAAATTAAAATATAAAACCCTAAAAATATAAAGTGCGCATATTGCTGCTTGCACCAACTACAGCTACATTTATTTATTTTATTTTTTGTTAATAACTGAATGAAGGAATGAATAATGGAAAAATTACCTGGCTTTTTTTGGTGGGAATGGTTGTATTCCGGTTTATAAGTTTGGTGAACACACCTCCCAGAGTTTCAATTCCCAAAGAGAGAGGAGTGACATCCAGCAAGAGCACATCAGTCACATCTCCAGCCAATAGGCTGCACCCCCCTGGATGGCTGCTCCAACAGCCACAGCTTCATCTGGGTTAACGGATTTACTTGGAGTTCTACCAAAGCCCCTGGCTGCTCCAGATCCTGAACAGTTTGCTGTACCTAAAAGTGAAAAAGAATGACATGCAGGAAACTGTGTGAAGTCCCTTTTCCCTATACAATCACATTGGAATACATTTTAAAATACCATTTATATACACAGTGCCTAAACATTTTCTGACCCGCTGCTCTGCCACCGAGAAGACAATACCTTGACCTCATATTACTGCATTACAAATTAACTCAAAAATATATTTGTCAAGCACCGTTTCACACCAGGGCACTAGTCTCAGTTGTTCAAATCCCAACACCACCATTTCAACAACCCTCCCATAGCTCAGGGCGGCTCAGTGCACGGTAAACAGTGACGGCAAACAAAACAACCAGAAAAACCACGGCCGCAGCTCAGAAAGAACAATGGTCCACTGACTCAATGTCCAAACGGGATCTGGTTACGCACTCCATCTCTGACAGGGGGTTAAATGCTAGGCGTTCCCAAATCATAAACGGCGCACAGAAAAACCTGAGCTTTGCCGACTAACTAAAAATATAAAGGGTGCTTCCACATGTGCAACAAATTCCTTATTCCGCAAAGTACAAGAAACAGTAACACAGGTAGCTTGACCAACTACTGACAGAAATGGCCCCTCTCTTCACCCGAGTGTCCAAAACACACGGACGGAGGTCAGATGCAAATAAAGATAAATAATATTTCACATCGCACAGGTTCAAAGTGGGCCCAGTTCAGTGGTTACTGTCTTGCCCACGTGGGCATTATCGTCCTCTGGATTATCAGCGCCCCTGGATCTCAGACTTTTTCCCAACCCGAAGGCGCAGGGAAAAATCCCAACACCACGGCAATGGGGGGCTATGAGCAGGCCCACACCAGCCCGCAACTCTTCTCTCACCGCGGCATTCCAGCCTCTCTCGAGGAGCCTCTCTCGGGGAGGATGGTTCCAGAGCCCAGACTGTGGGTGGAGGGAGCCCGAATATCTTGAATCTCTCACCTAGCACAAGCTCGGGCTCTTCCCAAAAGCCCGTCGTCGAGGTGACATTCCATGTCCCTAAAGCTAGTCTCTGTGAGTGTGGGTTGACTGCCGAACCTTAAGCTGCTGATCGGGAAGGCTCCCATGGCTCATTCGGGCTGAGCCCAAGGCCCGCCACATTCGCTCCCGAGCGGTCCCAGCACCGGGCCATGGCTCCAGGGAGGAGCCCCGGCTGCGCCATACCGGGCGAGGTTACGGTCCTTGATTTTAATGCTTTCATAAGGGAATATGAACACTGTAATATAAACACTGCCATGGTAAATACGTTCTAATTTTTTACGTTCTACAATTGTGTGCAAGTTTCTGATGACAGAGCTTTTCGAATGCTCGTTTTAATTTTTATTGTTTTCCATTAAGAGTGTGTGAACATGTGTCAGTCCAGTTCCTTCATCTTAAGGAGTCTGAGGACGTGGAAAGAAGCAGTTACAGAGTCGGGATGTGAGGCCCAAACGCTTCACTTCCCATTTCGAGTCGGCAGGAGAGTGAAGTGTGTGTGTGTCGGCGTTCAGCCACAATGTTGCTGGCTTTACAGATGCAGCATGAGGTGTAAATGTCCATGACAAAGGAATGAACGACCCTAATGTCACAGGAGAATGGCTGCGTGTTTCTTCGTTGGTGTTTTGGGTTTCTGCTGCAGCAACAATGGTGACTTCAAAAAGTTCAGATACAACGGGAGATGTTCAGGACAAAAAAGTTTAGCTTAACCATCAGGTGTTGAGGAATGATGGTGCTGAATGCTGAACTGAAGTCTATGAACAGTATTTGTACACGAGTCCAGGTGTGTGGAGGCCAGGTCTAGATGGCAGTGTTGGTGGAGCATTTCAGGTGGTATGCAAACTGAATGGACCCAGTGTTACGGGCAAGAGGGTCCTGATGTGCCTCATTACAGGCCTCTTGAAGCAGTTTATGCAGAGGTGAAGGGGTGCACAGGACGTCATTGACATCTCTCTCTTTCTCTCATCTACCATCTGTGTCCTTCCTCAATGTTGGTGAAAACATGTGTCAGTTGGTCTACACACCCTCTCAGCAGTCTGCCACGATTGGACAGCAGGTCCTGCAACTTTCTGTTGGATGACTCTGGGTAGAGATTTCATCACAACAGCAGTAGAGACACAAAGTACATTCCAATGACCAGGAGATATCGTCTTCCTCACCATCATGACATTCTGTGCTTAGCATCTGGAAGTGAGCCAACACTATTGCATTGCAGGTAGTTGATGCCCTGTAGTTAGCGATGGCTTGGATTCCCTGCTGCATGTAGCTGCTGTCCGTGAAGTGTTGGTGGATGCTCTGGGTGTGCACACACTGCTTCCTTGATGGCCCGGGACAGTTTGGCTCTCGCTGTTCTTAGGGCTGTTTTGTCGACTGCCCTAAATTCAGTCTCGGGTCTTCAGTAGGGCATGCACCTCTTCAATTATCTATGGTTCTGATTGGGTTGTGAGAATTTTCTGGTAGACTGACATCATTGCACTTGCTGATGTAGCTGGTCACTGAGGATGAGTAATCTTCCAATATCATGTATTCCTGATGAGTGGTCTGTAAGCTGGAATTTGCATATCAGATATGTGGTCTGAGTAGCCGTGGTGGGGGTGGGGTTTCGCTCGGTATGTGTTCAAATGTTTTAAAATAAATTATTCAGATCAAAGAAATTTCAATGGACCATGTAATTCAGTTATATTATTTATATATATATATATATATATATATATATATATATATATATATATATATATATATATATATATATATATATATATATATATATATATATATATATATATATATATTAGACCAGGGGTCTGAATACTTCAAGGCTCTTCATATCACCACCACTACATTTTTTGGCTCCTCCTGTTAGGGGTGGCCACAACAGATGATTTGCATATTAGGCTCACTGCTTGTTTCATGAGGGATGACAACACTCCCCATTTATCCAGGATTGGGACCAGCACTAGGAAGGCACTGGCCTGTGCAATCTTAATGGCTGGGGAAAGCTGACTAATTGATGGTCAAGGGCCTTGCACAAGGACCCACTATTGGTAGCTTGAGGGTGCAGGGATCTGAACCGCCAACCTTCCAATCAAGAGCCCAATACCTTAACGACTGAGCTGCCAGCTTTATACACACACACACACACACAAACGTTCACAAAAATTATTTAATTAAATAAAACTGTGGCACATTTTAATAATTGCTTAGAAGGAAGTAAATTGTACCACAACCTTTCTAAATCCAATGGTCCATTATACATACTGAACTTAAAAAGAGAGTTCTGGAAATAATTACCTTTGGCATACGAGTCATGCCACCCACCAGCAAAACCTCTCCAATATCACTCTTAGAAACATCAGCATCTTGCATGGCCTTCTGACAAGGAGCCACAGTCCTTCTAATTAGATCACCCACAATACTCTCAAACTGGGCACGGGTAAGTTTTATGTTCAAGTGTTTAGGACCAGAGCTGTCCATTGTTAAGTAAGGAAGGTTGATGTCAGTCTGTGTGGAAAGAAAGAGATTTAGGGATTTAACATAACTTACACAAATATAGAATTCAATTTCTTTTTATTATTTTCTATTCAAGACAGAATATATAAAGTCCAATACAGAATGTATTAAAGAATTACTTTTTAAACAAACAAAAATAAATAAAAAGTAGCACTACATGCATCCTAAGTTTTATCAGCAATACTATGGCATCACAGTTTAAGTATTTTCAGCAAATTATTGTTGGTCCTCTATATGTTGCCAATAACCATGTATTCAACTTGTGAAAGAATTTAATAAAATGCAGTGTAAACAATCCAATGTTAAATCAAATTAGTTTCTTGAAAATATTTTTTAACCCACTTAAAAATCCTTTATTTATGCGTGTTGTTGAGTGTTGCTTCGCTCCTAACTAGGATTTTAGACTGACTTGAGCTGTCATTGTGCATGATCATGGCTTTTTGTTAACGACTTTAAAACACAATTCTGCAGGTTACACAGCATGAACACATAATTGCTGTATATTTGATGCTTTTACAAATGATATTTTGTAATGAAAAATGATTTGATTTCTAGTATGATTAATTGAAACATTTTAATAATTTTTTTTTACAGTTTGCCAATGCTAACTAGGCAATAGTTGTAAATAACAAATGAATGTGATTTGAACAATAATTAAAGAACAATCAAGTTTATAGAACTACAGTTGATTAACTATGGGTAGTTTATTTTGCAGGTAATATAAAAAAAAAAATTAATAAAAATAATTATTTTGCATTACTACAAAAATTTCAAAATCAACACTATCCACAAATAATAATAATAATAATAATATAAACAGGAACCAACCTGCAATGAGGAAGAAAGTTCACATTTGGCTTTCTCAGCCGCCTCTCTCAACCTTTGCAATGCCATGTTGTCTCTGGTTAGATCAACACCTGACTAAAAAAAACACAAAAACAAAACACAAAACAACACAAAACAAAGTAAGTTGATTGATGCTGGGTGGGAAATTCTACACAAAATAAAATAAATACATTGAACTGGATTCAAAAATATGGAATTAAAAATGCTCATTGTAAAATGTGTAAATTCAGAACAAGAATGAAGAACAGCTTCATTACAGCACAGTGAAATTCTTTCGTCACATTTCCCAGCTTGTTACATTGCCATGATCACACCATAATGTTGTCTGAAAATGGCTGGCTACTTGGGTCACACTCATGTTTGCATTTAATCATGGCTGTCCATTTAATTAATGCGGTCATAGAATGTCTTACTGAAGTCTGTTTTTACTATGCACACAATGTAATCATTGCGACAATTAGTCAACCACACTCATTTTTCTTTTTCTCACCATCAAATTAAACGTGTCAATCCTGAGATACCAGGGATCATGACTGTGTTCCCATTCCTAATATCATGCCATTGCGTACAAGACAAAGTCTATAAATAAACATACTTTTGAGGCAGCACAATAGTGCAGGGCCAGTAGTGTGAAAAGACTACTTACTTAAGATATAACCACTGCAGTAAATCAATGTCTTAATCACTTATAGCGATTTATGAATTAAATTTCAGGGTAGGCAATTAATTTCGCTTGCTCGCAAAAGTGGGTTATGCATATTACACAGAATATTATTTTTAAATAGATGATGAATGAGTCCACCACAAAAGGAGGGGTGTACTTGCTTCAGGTTATTATACCATTCACATTTCATGATGGCAGTCCAATAGTAACCCTCTGGAACCCCATCTGCCATCTTACTCACTCATGGCAAGCATTTTTTTAAAGCAATCAATTCATACGCCACTTAAAAATCAATGAACAGAGGTTCCCGAAAAAGAATGTAAACTATCCCCTATCGTTTCAATTCACTTCAATACTAAACAGGATTTGCAGATAGCGTTTGTGTTTAGTTATATGTATGTTTTTCAGGGTTAATACAAATATATGTGTGCGAGTTACAGTTTCTTCACATAACAAAGCTATAAATCATTAAAAATGATTGATGAATAGTGGCCATATGTACAAATATGTACATACGTCTTGACTTCAATTTGCAAAAATATGTTACTAAATCTTAAGCCTAACTGTTATAGTAGTTATACACATGAACAAAAATATACATACAAACCTCTCTTTTGAAGTCTTTCACTATATGCCTTAGCAAATACTGATCAAAATCTTCACCACCTAAGAATGTGTCCCCATTGGTAGATTTCACTTCAAAAACTCCTTTTTGAATCTCTAAAACTGAAATATCAAATGTGCCTCCTCCAAGATCATACACCGCAATTCTGTGAAGTGACAGACATGAATTACTCATTTGCAAATGATAAAAAAAGGAGTCATTATTTTAAAAGTTTCACACACTTACACTTTGTCCTGAGTCTTATCAAGTCCATATGCCAAAGCAGCTGCTGTAGGTTCATTGATGACTCGCAGCACATTCAGCCCTGCAATCTGCCCAGCATCTTTGGTTGCCTGTATTCAATGTAGCATATTAGTTTAAATACAGTACCGTGCAATGTTTTGAGGCAAATGTGAAAAAAGTGCAGTGATTCTTTTAGGAAATTTCTGTTCTATATACACTTGCAGTTTTTGAAGCAGGTAGGTTGCACCAAACAACTTTGAGAACAAATCCTGTCTGTTCATGCAATCCCAGATAGACTCCATGACGTTGAGATTGCAGCTCTGATTGGGAAAATCTTTACTTCCATGACTCCCCCCGCTTTCTGCTCGAAAGAATATATGGCTGTATGTTTGGCCAATCTAATTCCTTCTTGATGGTACTGCATGATGGATAAGTATCTGACACCATTAATCCTGACCAACCCTCAACTGCAAATGAAGAAATGTAGCCGGAAATTTCCAAGGAAGTTCTAAGGTGTATGCCATTTGGGTCACAATTCTTCCGTGAAGATCATCTCTAGTAAGTCATCTGTGGAGGTTCGATAAGTGTACCCGTGTCCCACAGCTATTTGCCAGGTCTCTGCTGATGGCAATGATATGAAGCTTTCATTGGTTGCACTGCCACCTTCAGCGAGCACAGGACAGAGGACTGTCAGATCAGCAGTCTTCCCCATAACTCTATAGACCACTGAGAGTAGAGACCATTCTGAAAGCTCAGGAAACGTTTGGTGTTGTTTTAACTTCATTATGTTGATTGGCATGTCACAATATTCTAATTTGTGAATTGGTGGGATTTTGTTAAAATGTGAGCCAAAAAAACACCACAATTAAAACCGAAGATTTACACTACTTCAGTCTGTGTGCACTGAATTCATTTAATATACAGGTTTCACAATTTGAGTTGAATTACTGAAATAAGTGAACTTTACCATGATATGCTAATTTATTGAGATGCACCTATACATATAGAGTTGTTGGAAAATAGTTCAGGTTATTGAATACTGATTTTGCAAGTTCTTATAACCTTAAAATTAAATTGTCGCTTTATGGCGCAGTGGAAAAGCTTTAAATAAAGACAACTACCTTTCAGATATGACTTTTGTGCAGCCTTTACCTGTCTCTGAGAATCATTAAAATAGGCTGGTACAGTCACAACAGCATTTTTCACCATATGGCCCAAATAATTATCTAAAAAAAAGAAATAATTTAGACAAATTAACATATGTGCTATTTTCAATAACTTTCCAGCAATTAGAATAATAATTTCTAAGAAACCTGTATTGTGGAAATATCTTAATATTTTTAAAGGGACACTTGCCTGCAGTTTCCTTCATCTTCATCAGAATAAAGGCCCCGACCTGGCTAGGGGAATAAAGCTTTCCATGAGCCTCAATCCAGGCATCTCCATTTGATGCACGTACTATCTTATATGGGACATTCTTTCTGTAAAAAAAAAAACAAAAACAAATACACCCTTATTTTTATTTGCAATAGAAAATAAGACAAATTATAACGTGCATTGCTATGTGCAATTGAGTTGCAAACTGAAAACAAACAAGAAAACCCAAAATCTATTTGTGTGTTGACTCAGGATTGTCAAAGATGGTTTTGCATGTGGAGTGAATATTATTTAGATTACTGATGGGAACAGGGGTGGTTACAGAAAACCAGAATTTTTTTTTTAATCCAATAGCAGATTCCAGTAAGCTTCAGGAAACACTATCATCAATACTTCCACTGTTTTTCTCTCTGTATACTGCAGTCTTAATGGTCCATTAGTTGTTGCTGATTGTCATTTTCCATTAGTGAATGTCATTATAGATATAATGATATATACAGGTTGAAGCAAAACATGCTCCTACTTCAATGAATGTGCTTTATTAACAAAGTGTCCATCATCATCATTATTATCAGGCTCCAACTGCAACTCTCCTCCCGCAGCCTTAAGCGAAGCTAATGTTAATTATTAAGTGGACATGTGACATTTGCTGAAGAAAATGTGAGTGGTGCTTGACGATGTAAACCTCAGCTCTGGGCATGAACTTTTGAACCCTCCATCTGCACTGATCCACTAGGTTCACCTTCGGGCCCGGTCTAGCCAATAGTATAATAGCACCTTCTTTGGACGCGGGGATAAAGATAGTAAAGGTCCAATTTGATTGGTCAATTTGGACAACCTACGCATGCAACACAAATACTTGACACAAAGTAAATGTTAATTTATCGTGCCTCTCTGCTATACTGAATATCACATATACTATTATCGTGATAACGATATATATATATATATATATATATTTTAATATTGTGCAGCCCTAGTGTTGATGACATCGATTCAGCCAGAGATCAATTCCCCCACCGTGCCGAGTCACTTGAAATCTTATCCATAATTCTTTGGGACATTTTCGAGAAGCATGGGGTATTTAGAAAATTCGGTCTGTCCACCGCGGTCAAGAGGACATGGTGTGTCAGGCAATCGGTGTCCGAGTGGCATAGCATTTTTTCAGACCCAGCGTGTCGGCTGAACAATTCCGAGCTGGTCTGCCATTCGATGGGCATCCCACTCTGTACCACCTATGAGTTTCACCTATGATATGCCACACATGCATGTGGGGAGCAGGTGTGGGGTTCGAGAAACATATGATCCTGACCCACTCCGTACCCCCATGAGTGAATATGCCCCAAGTTTTTCCAAATCTTTTTAAACATGGAATTGAGAAAACACCACATTGTAAAGCTGCTTTGTGACAAATTCTCACAATTTAGATTCAGTTCAATTGAACTGATCAAACTTTTCAGGAAGACAGATGAAGGAGAGGAATATAAACAAAACATATCAAAAAGAAAAAAAAAAAGCACATGAAGTGTTTGATGGCCCGTTTTGGACAAGGATAAAAAGTACAAGTAGGTAAAAAAGATTTAATAAAATATTAATTAATTAATTAAAAAACACAAAACTTACAAATCCTTCTGAACTTCAGGGTCATCAAAACGTCTCCCAATCAGGCGCTTGGTGGCATAGAATGTGTTGTTTGGATTTGTGACAGCTTGTCTCTTGGCGGGCATACCCACCAGTCTCTCTCCTTCAGCTGTGAAAGCTACAACTGATGGAGTTGTCCTGGCACCTTCTGCATTTTCAAGCACCTGTTTGCAAATAAAAACATGTTGTTTTGTCTATTGGTCAACTTTATTTGCATTTCATGAATTTAACTGAAGCAGTCACAACTGTGTAAAGATATCCTGAATCATAACCCAATGTCAATTCAAATATCTTTATCTTCCTGAACAATTCTGCCACAATACCACATCTAGAGTATTCCTACTACTGTACACACCTTTATATCGTTAGTAATCTTTCGGCTGCTCCTGTAACAGCAAATCATCCTTTTCCATAATACCTGGTTCTCTACACCAGGACTACCTGCATGACATCTCACCACATCCTTAAACCTCCTCCTTTGCGTTGCTATTTTCCCAACCATCTCCCTCTCGCCTCCTACACACACACGTCCAAACCATCTCCCTCTCGCCTCCTACACACACACGTCCAAACCATCTCCCTCTCGCCTCCTACACACACACGTCCAAACCATCTCCCTCTCGCCTCCTACACACACACGTCCAAACCATCTCCCTCTCGCCTCCTACACACACACACGTCCAAACCATCTCCCTCTCGCCTCCTACACACACACGTCCAAACCATCTCCCTCTCGCCTCCTACACACACACGTCCAAACCATCTCCCTCTCGCCTCCTACACACACACGTCCAAACCATCTCCCTCTCGCCTCCTACACACACACGTCCAAACCATCTCCCTCCCGCCTCCTACACACACACGTCCAAACCACCTCCCTCTCGCCTCCTACACACACACACGTCCAAACCATCTCCCTCCCGCCTCCTACACACACACGTCCAAACCACCTCCCTCTCGCCTCCTACACACACACACGTCCAAACCATCTCCCTCCTCGCCTCCTACACACACACGTCCAAACCACCTCCCTCTCGCCTCCTCCACACACACACCTCCCTCTCGCCTCCAACCTCCAAACCATCTCCCTCTCGCCTCCTACACACACACGTCCAAACCATCTCCCTCTCGCCTCCTACACACACACGTCCAAACCATCTCCCTCTCGCCTCCTACACACACACGTCCAAACCATCTCCCTCTCGCCTCCTACACACACACGTCCAAACCATCTCCCTCTCGCCTCCTACACACACACACACATCTCCCTCCCGTCCAAACCATCCAAACCACCTCCCTCTCGCCTCCTACACACACACACGTCCAAACCATCTCCCTCCCGCCTCCTACACACACACGTCCAAACCATCTCCCTCTCGCCTCCTACACACACACACGTCCAAACCATCTCCCTCTCGCCTCCTACACACACACACGTCCAAACCATCTCCCTCTCGCCTCCTACACACACACACGTCCAAACCATCTCCCTCTCGCCTCCTACACACACACGTCCAAACCATCTCCCTCTCGCCTCCTACACACACACGTCCAAACCATCTCCCTCTCGCCTCCTACACACACACGTCCCATGCTGTATGCCATCTCAATTATACAGAGGGAGCAGCAGGAAGATATAAAACATTACATATAACATTATAAATCGGTGTCAAAACCTTCCTACTTTTCTTTCCTAAGGACATTTCTGAGGTCTTGTGTCATTCTGAGTTTCTTTGACTTGGATGGTTCTAGTGACTAAACAACTCAGGACTGGAGTTGAGAACCATTATAGAATATAAATTAATTATAATATAAAATACAGAATATATATTAATATTTAGATATAAAGTAAGATAAGCTCTGATACATTTCTCTCTCATTTTATTTAAAAGGTGGCTTGCTTTTAACCCAAAGACCACTCTTTAATCTTATAGAAATAAACCAACACAATGCACAAATATTATTAAAACTTCAAGTTAATTTCTTAGTGCACAAATTGTTAGTACTGCAGTTTATAAATGCAACTAAGCAAACGGACACACACACAATGCATATTTTAAATACGACTTTTCCTCCACATAATCATATTTAAACAGTTTTGAACAGAAAAACGGACACTAATAAAGTAGAATAAACATCTGCATCTGATTACAATGCTCAGTGTAAATACACATACTGTAATCCAAACCATAGGTTATATCAGGAAATACAGAAACTGCGCCGAGTCTAAACATTTACACTATAATGTATGGTAGAGGCGGGAGATCAATCGCCATTATCAATATGTCGATGTTGAAAAACAAGAAAGCTTTCTTAACTTTCTTCACAGACTAACACACAAGAAAATCTCAATAGACAAATTTAGATCAATCAATAATTTTACTGACACCAAATTACTCATAAAATACACCATCCTCATAAAATATCACTACGAAACACGTTTAAGGCCCAAATCATGTGTAAAATACATACACAGGGCAATGGACAACAGCATTTAGTTAATAGAAATGCCATCTGACCTTTGCTTGTTTTCCATCCATAACAGCAACACAAGAATTTGTGGTCCCCAGGTCAATTCCAATGACTGCTCCTCTGATTGCTTCTGAACTGTAACGGTCATTCAACAACACAGAAATACAAATACATAAACAATAATACAAACACACACATACACACATCACAATACATTTGATTATCATGAAAAAATGGATTTACTGGCTCATCTCAAATTCCAATATTCCACTCAAACTGTGAAACTTGTTTAATAAATAAACTGAAGTACTGAAGTAGTGCAAGTCTACGGCTATTGATTACGTTTGTGATTATGCTATAGAACTGGAACTGGACTCACACGTACACTCACACACCATCCACTGCTATATTATTTATCTACCTCATCACTGTCCTTTACATGTGTATTGTACACACTGCTCTCACTGACAGTGTTACTGTTTACATACACATTTTACACATTTACTTCATCACTGCTGCTCCAATTGTTCCTTTGCACACTCGCTAAACTGGAACACTTTGGAATACTTTGCACTGGGTTGTTATTGTTTTTTGTATTGTATTATATTATGTTAGTTGTTTGTTGTGCACTGTCTTGTGTTGTGAACACAGTCTTGTTGTGTCTTTGCGCTGTTTGCACCAGGTTGCACACGATGCACTTTATGTAGCGAGGACAAACTTAGTCTCGTCCTCAGCATTGTGTTGTTGTGTTTGTGTTATATGTTGTTTTGTATAAGCACCGGGGTCCTGGAGAAACGTCGTCTCATTTCACTGTGTACACAGTCAGATATATGTGGTTGAAATGGCAATAAAAACCTCTTGACTTGACTCTTGATGCTCACATTTAACAAAAACTCAAACACAAAAAAAATTGAAAATGGTGACCTGCTAATCATCTATTCAACTCTAAACACATGCACAGGTTTCCTGAGCCTTTAAAATGGTCTCAGTTTGGGTCACGAGTCTACACAATCATGGGGAGGAGACTGCAGATCTGACGCATGTCCAGAAGAAAACCATGGACTCCCTTCATAAGGAGGATAATCTACAAACATTCACTGCCATAGAAGCTGCTGTTTACAGAGTGTCGCATACAAACATGTTAACAAAGTTTTGTGGAAGAAAAGATGCAGAAACCAAGCGAGAGAATCACAGCCTCGAGAAGCTGGACAAGGAAAATCCCTCCAAGAAATGAACTTCACAAGGAATTGACTGAAACTGGGGTCAAGGCATCACAAGCCTGGCACACTGCTGCACAGTTGTGCAAAGTTTTGGAAACCAAGGTCCTAGGGAAACCAAGGGGGGGGGGGGGGGGGGGGGGGGCAGGCCACATCTGTCCCCTTGGCCTTTTTAATCAGACCTGCCAAGAGATCGGTACAGGATTGTCCAAATCAGAGATCAAAACATATTATTATAACTGCACTCATTTCACCTTATCCTTTCATTGTCTGACATTCCTCAGGTGGTCCATTAGGTGCACTGATACACGGAGTATAAACATTCATGCTTATTATATGTTTAAGTTTGATCTGTATGAATATGGCACTGTGTCTGTCAAATTATAAAAGGTCAATGTTGCCCCTGAGCCAAAAAGTAAACTGATCAGATATATGGAGTTTTGTCAAGAGGAAAATAAGAAACAAGAGACCAGAAAAAATGACATATGAGTTGAAGACCACTGTGTGAAAGAAACCTGGGCTTCCACATCACTTCCTCAGTGCCACACACTCATCACCTCCATGTCATCTTTAATGATCATTAAACACCATACAAATGTTGATTTACACAAACTGCTTCACCATTGACACTCAAATGCCATTTTCCCCCCTACGAATAACAAAGCAACATGATTCCCCATTCACTCCTCAACAAACAGCCAGCATTTCAATGTCAAAATAAAAAAGATAAAGTGATTGCGTTTTTTTTTAAGTAAAGATTTATGCGTAAACACCCTGAAGTATCATTTTATATAGTTGTAAGAAGCAAATCATCAAACTTTAAAAAGTGTAACCTGATTTATATACACACATATATATATACATACATATATACACAAACACACATATATATACACATATACACACACACATAAATAATGGAATAAATATATGTAAAGGAAAGTTACTCACGCATATTGACGTCTGGATATAATCTGGATGTCGTGAACCGTCAAGCATATCGGGGAAAATTATTGTTATTAGCGAAAATGTAAAGATCACATGTAAACCTTAATATCACAAATATATTCAAAATGAGCTCACAGAAAATCTCAAGGCACGAATATACAACCAGGAATTCCATCAGGTGAATGTTAAACAAACACTTCATGTATACACACACACACACACACACACACACACACACACACACACACACACACACACACACACACACACACACACACACATATATATGACATATATGATATTTATGATTACACAAAATAACTCACCTGTTTCATCATCACACACGTCTCAGCTCGCGCACAGCGCGGGGAAACGGCTCGCGAAAGGGTTTTTGCTAAGTTTAACATTTGACCTTAATTTGAAACACCAGTACAATAAAAACAAATCACCCAAATAACGAGGACTTTTCTGCTTATAAAGACTTGATGAAAGACGTCACAGAGACTGAGCGCTGCGCACACACACCGCACACACAACACACCGCACACCGACCTCACACACACACACACACACACCGCACACACACACACCGCACTGCTAGCGCGCTTCTGGAACGATCTTCTGCACCACATGGTTTGATGACACCGCCAGGAAACACGACTCGGACCCCCAAAGGAACAAAGAAAATCTGCCTGATTAAAAACTTCCTCACAAACCTTAAGAACAAATGTTTTTATAGTTATAATAACGTTACTATTGTTATTAAATTAAATCAGTGTAGACTGTGATCAATCTACATTTTGAAAGCAGTAGACCTGAATAACTGAGAACATATGACAGATTATAAGGCACATCAACGGACCACAATACCAGAAGCACGTGAAGGTCGGAACAGGACCCCGAAGAAGGTCATAGCACAGTTTGTTCATAGTCACTATTGTACGTTAGCGACACTCACTATTCACACGTATTTACACCATTACTTACTGACACTCACTATTCACACGTATTTACACCATTACTTACTGACACTCACTATTCACACGTATTTACACCATTACTTACTGACACTCACTATTCACACGTATTTACACCATTACTTATACTTACACACGTATTACATTGACTTGACACTGTTATTATTCACACGACACTATTACTATTATTATTCACACGTATTTACACCATTACTTACTGACACTATTATTATTCACACGTATTTACACCATTACTTACTGACACTATTATTATTCACACGTATTTACACATTATTACACCATTATTCACACGTATTTACACCATTACACGTATTTACACCTCACACGTATTTACACCATTACTTACTGACACTATTATTATTATTCACACGTATTACACTATTATTATTCATTACTTACTGTAATTACACATTACTATTATTATTCACACGTATTTACACCATTACTACTGACACTGACACTATTATCACTATTCACACGTATTTAACACGTATTTACACCATTACTTACTGACACTCACTATTATTCACACGTATTTACACCATTACTTACTGACACTCACTATTCACACGTATTTACACCATTATTACTTGACACTGACACTTATCACTATTACACCATTACACGTATTTACACCATTACTGACACTACTATTCACACGTATTTACACCATTACACTGACACTATTATTATTCACACGTATTTACACCATTACTTACTGTATTTACACACTATTATTATTATTCACACTATTTATTTACACCATTACTTGACACTGACACTATACTGACACTGTTATTATTCACACGACACTATTATTATTATTTACACCATTACTCTTACTGACACTATTATTATCACACGTATTACACCATTACTTACGACACTATTTACACCATTACTTACTGACACTCACTATTCACACGTATTTACACCATTATTATTCACACGTATTTACACCATTACTTACTGACACTATTATTATTCACACTTATTTACACCATTACACTATTATCACACGTATTACACCACACGACACTATTATTATTATTTACACCATTACTGACACTGACACTATTCACACGTATATTATTCACACGTATTTACACCACTTACTGACACTATTATTATTCACACGTATTACACCACACGACACTATTATTATTATTTACACCATTACTTACTGTTATTATGACACTGACACGTATTTACACCACACGACACTATTATTATTATTTACACCATTACTTACAATATTATTGACACTATTATTATTAACACTTATTTACACCATTACTTACTGACACTGTTATTATTCACACGTATTTACACCATTACACATTACTTACTGACACTATTATTATACACTATTCACACGTACCATTATTACACCATTACTTACTGTATTTACACATTATTCACACATTACTTGACACTGACACTAATATTATTCACACGTATTTACACCATTCACACGTATATACACCATTACTCTTACTGACACTATTATCACACGTATTACACCATTACTTACTGTTTACACTATTATTTATTCACACGTATTTACACCATTACTTACTGTATTTACACCATTACACTGACACACTAATATTATTCACACGTATTTACACCATTACTTACTGCCACTATTATTACTTACTGACACTACTATTCACACGACATTACTATTCACACGTATTTCACACGTATTTACACCATTACACATTACTTGACACTGTTACACCATTATCCATACACTATTATTACACACATTATTTCACACCATTATTATTTTTACACGTATTCCACACTGTATTTACACACATTATTTTCACACGCACGTATTTACACCTATTATTATACTGACACACTCAGTATTCACACGTACACCATACTTACTTACTTACTGTATTTACACTATTATTATTACTGATTCACTATTATTATTACACCACTTACTGACACTATTATTACACGTATTTACACCATTATTACTTACTGTAATTACACCATTACACTGACACTATTATCACTATTCACACGTATTTACACCATTACTTCACTGACACTATTATTATTCACACACACACTCACAAGGTATTTACACCATTACTTACTGACACTACACATTATTCACACGTATTTCACACGACACTATTATTTACACCATTACTTACTGACACTTATTACTACACACTTATTACACATTAGACTTACTGTATTTACACACTATTATTCACACGACACTATTATTTACACCATTTACATTACTGACACTCACTATTCACACTCACACGTATTTACACCATTACTTACTATTATTATTCACACGTATTTACACCACTTACATTGACACTATTATCACTATTCACACGTTTACACCATTACTTTGACACATTCACACGTATTTATACACCATTACTTACTGACACTATTATTATTCACACGTACGTGTTTACACCATTACTTACTGACACTATTACTATTCACACTATTCACTGACACTCACTATTCACACGTATTTACACCATTACTTGACACTATTATTATTCACACGTAATTACACATTACTACTGACACTATACTATTCACACGTATTTACACCATTACTTACTGACTGACACTATTATTATTCACACGTATTTACACCATTATTTACTATTCACACGTATTTACACCATTATTTCTTACTGACACTATTATTATTCACACTATTATTATTCACACGTGACACTCACTATTCACACATATTTACACCATTACTTACTGACACTATTATTATTCACACGTATTTACACCATTATTGACACTAATATTATTCACACGTATTTACACCATTACTTACTGACACTCACACGTATTTACACCATTATTCACACGTATTTACACCATTACTCACTGACACTATTATCACACGTATTCACACGACACTATTACTATTCACACGTATTTACACCATTACTTACTATTATTATTGACACTATGACACTACTATTCACACGTATTTACACCATTACACCACTTACTATTATTATTGACACGTATTTCACACTATATTATTATTCACACGTATTTACACCATTACTTACTATTATTATTCACACGACACTATTATTATTATTTACACCATTACTTACTGACACTATTCACACGTATTACACCATTACTTACTCACACGACACTATTATTATTCACACGTATTTACACCATACTACTTACTGACACTAATATTATTCACACGTATTTACACCATTACTTACTGACACTATTATCACACGTATTCACACGTATTTACACCTATTATTATTACTTACTGACACTATTATTATTATTCACACTCGTATTTACACCATTACTTACTATTTTTATTCACACGACACTATTTACACACGTATTTACACCATTACTCACACGACACTATTATTATACTGACACTGTTATTATTCACACGTATTTACACCATTTACTTACTGACACTATTATTATTCACACGACACTATTATTATTCACACGTATTTACACCATTACTTACTGACACTCACTATTCACACGTATTTACACCATTACTTACTGACACTCACTATTCACACGTATTTACACCATTACTTACTGACACTATTATTATTCACACTAATATTATTCACACGTATTTACACCATTACTTGACACTATTATTATTCACACGTAATTACACACTACTGACACTATACTATTCACACGTATTTACACCATTACTTACTGTATTTACACCATTACACTGTTATTATTCACACTATTATTATTACACCACACGACACTATTATTATTATTTACACCATTACTTACTGACACTATTATTCACACGTATTTACACCATTACTACTACTGACACTATTCACATTATTACACACTTATTATTCACACGTATTTACACCATTACTTACTGACACTATTCACTATTCACACGTATTTACACCATTACTTCACTGACACTATTACACCATTACACTGACACTATTATTATTCACACGACACTATTACTATTCACACGTACACCATTACTTACTGACACTATTACTATTCACACTATTACACCATTATTGACACACTATTATTATCACACGTATTTACACCATTACTTACTTACTGACACTATTATTATTCACACGTATTTACACCATTACTTACTGACACTATTATTATTCACACGTATTTACACCATTACTTACTGACACTCACTATATTCACACGTATTTACACCATTACTTACTGACACTATTCACTATTACATTCACACGTATTTACACCGTATTTACACCATTACTTACTGACACTATTATACTATTATTATTCACACGTATTTACACCATTACTTACTATTTTTATTCACACGACACTATTGACACGTATTCACACGTATTCACACGACACTATTATATTCACACGACACTCACTATTCACACATATTTACACCATTACTTACTGACACTATTATTCACTATTATTATTATTACACACACACGTATTTACACCATTACTTACTGACACTATTACACTATTATTCATTCACACGTATTTACACCATTACTTACTGACACTATTATTATTCACACGTATTTACACCATTACTTACTATTATTATTCACACGTATTCACACCATTACACTGACACACTATTATTTATTCACACGTCACACATATTTACACCATTATTTACACTAATATTATTCACTTACGTCACTTACACACTCATTACTGACACTATTTACACGTATTACACCATTACTTACTGACACTATTATCACACGCACATATTATTCACACGTATTTCACACACCATTACTTACTGTCACTATTATTATTCACACGTATTACACATTATACTGTATTCACACTATTACACATTACACGTATTTACACCATTACTTACTGACACTAATATTATTCACACGTATTTACACCATTACTTACTGACACTATTATTATTCACACGTATTATTCACACTTATTTACACACTATTATTATTACTTATTTACACCATTACTTACTGACACTATTATTATTCACACTTATTTACACCATTACACTATTATTATTCACACGTATTTACACCATTACTTACTATTTACACCGTATTTACACCATTACTTACTGACACTATTATTATTCACACGTATTTACACCATTACTTACTGACACTATTATTATTCACACGTATTTACACCATTACTTATTTACACCATTACTGACACTACAATATTATTGTATTTACACCATTACTTACTGACACTCACTATTCACACGTATTTACACCATTACTTACTGACACTATTATTATTCACACGTATTTACACCATTACTTACTGACACTATTATTATTCACACGTATTTACACCATTACTTACTGACACTATTATTATTCACACGTATTTACACCATTACTTACTGACACTATTATTATTCACACGTAATTACACCATTATTTACACCATTACTATTATTATTCACACGTATTTACATTCATTACACGACACTATTATTATTATTTACACCATTACTTACTGACACTATTATTATTGACACTATTATTATTCACACGTATTTACACCTATTATTATTACACATTACTTACTGACACTATTATTATTATTATTACACCACTTACTATTGTATTTACACCATTATTTACACCATTATTCACACGTATTTACTTACTGACACTATTATTATTCACACGTATTTACACCATTACTTACTGACACTATTATTATTCACACGTATTTACACCATTACTTACTGACACTATTATTATTCACACGTACATTTGTTTGGTCTAATCCATGTTTCTGTCAAACAGGTTACATGAAAATCCTGTAATAATCTTCTTTACAATCAGAGCTTTTGTTTTGAGATAATCAAGTGATCAAATAATCAGAAACATTTTTTGAGACTTTCTTTGTTTTGGTATTTCCTGGGAAACAGACAGTTTCAATCTTGTGAAATGTACACACCTCTATAATGTTACTGCTTGTTGCCTGTTGACTGTCGAAGGTGTATGTCATTATCTCATACATGAAAAACTATTGTAGGGAACCTGTGCTTTCCTAAAAAAGAAGATGACCTGCTATGTCTGGTGCAATTAAAGGCTCTCTAACTTATTTCATGTGCCTCAGAAAAGAGTCTCTTGTAACCAGAGCTCCTTCAGGTTTCTCAGTGGTTGCTTCATTTAGGACCGCAAACCTGTTGGACATGTGAAGCTGAGAGTCATGGTGCTTCCGTGGGTAAGCCTTAGTGTTAGCTTTGGTTTTACGAGCATGCTGCCGAGTCGCCACCCACTCGCCCGCTACGAGCGCTCAAATGCAGAAGTTGGGGGATTGCTAACTCCACCTAATGCGTCCAGACTTTCCCCTACATGTGGGGTACTCTCACACTCACTAATTCTCTCTAGATGTGCTCCTATAATGCTAGCATCTTCTCCATCAATGAGCTAATTTACACTTGTCACAGATATTACTGCTAGTGATGGAGAAGGACTGACATTCCACACTGCACACATGGAATGAACTTGTCATACTGGAGATGATGTGGATGATCTAGTGTGTATTTGCAGTTCCGATGGGAAAGTCCTCCACTCACTGCTTTAAAATTGGCAAAAGCAACGGAATGCAAGAAAACAAAGTGGTAAGTCAAGACTATTGATATAAATGTTGATAAAATGCTGTAAACTTTAAGCACTGACAGAAACAGGATATTTGTGGCAAACAAAACAAAAAGGAAGCTAAGTCATGTGACTCAACATTGCCACAATACAAATAAAATAAATTTTTGAAGACACAACAAAAGATCCTCATGGGCATTTAATAGTTGATCTCATGCCAGGGTGTCCAGATCGATACAGACGGAGGAACAGAGTATTTCCTCATGAACACTCGCCGTATGTATGTACCCAAATCATATGAAAATAAACGCCATGACTGCGTTATAAAAAGGAATGCTCCATTGCAGCGCCACTCTATACTCAGCCACACCCTGGAAAGGTAAAGACATCCTGAAGCACTGTACCCCCACGACTTCATCAGGTCTGAAGGTACCAATATCAGTTTTAAAAGACCTCGTTTGAAAAGGATGTTGGAAAAGAAACCTGGGTTTCTGTCACACACAAAAACTCCATGAAACTCCATGAAACATGAAAATGTATTTTTCTGTCCTCTCGATCAACAGTTCATAATAATAATAATAATAATAATAATAATAATAATAAACAATTATTAACGCCAACTCTGAGACACATTTCATCAATAGTTGTATTAATAAAGATATCACGTTTACATCACATTTACATTTTCCAAAAAATCGCTGTAGATTTTGTACGACAATAAAGAACACCAGATCTTTCTGTTCTTATATTTTTCTGTTGAGAAATGTTGAGAAACATAAGATCATTTTTGTCTTGTCCTCAATGTACACAGATAACACTAGTACATAAAGATCACCCGTGGGCCTTGATTCAACATGATTGTATTATTTTATCTATTTTATCTAGGAACATTTCTATGTTCTTGTGTGGCGAATTAAGACTGTGCAACCTCTGTAAATCCAGAACCTCCTTTACATCACAGAGTAGAGTGGCCCTAAAAGGAGGTCCCACATTATAAAGAACTGTTAGAACTACAGATCAACAGTGAATGGGAGATGAATGTATGGAAGCTGTGTCTCTCCTACACCCCACAACTGATCATAACTTAAAGGTGAGAGAAACTTTCCAATACAATCAGCAGATTCTCCACGACCCACAGCATTCAGCTGATGTATTACAAATGTTTCCTTGTTTCTTGGCTGTCAAAGGACTGGCATATATTAAATACAAATCTGAAATGTTATTAAAATATTATACTTAGGTACAGCAAACTTGTAATAAACAAACAAAGGTATTAACACAAATAACACCAACAATAACAATGATGAAGAGTGTATGGCTGATTCATCCGGGATTAAATTGTCTGTAAATCAGTCTGTGACTCGCATCAGGTGGGAAGCATGCTGTGTTCTCATGGTCCTATAGCGGAACCATCCATCAACAAAATAGTAATGTTTTTACTTGACTCAATTAATGTTCTGGTTAAAGTTTATGTTATATATCCCCCAGTAGTCTGCTAAAAATACAACACAATAATGTATAAAAAATGTGTCTCATCAGTAAATTCATGCTTTGCAAATGCAGTGTATATAAAAGTTCCCTTGGGTATGAATGTACATTATGCAATGAAATAACATTTGTTTGCTCTCAACTATAATAACTTTCATACTAATAGTTTGTCCTTGTAGTATATTATCATACAGAGTTAAATTTACAGTCCCATAAACAGACTGATCAGACTGGTCTTCAGAATGGGGCAGAGACATGGCTTCTCTATTTGTCTTGCTGCAATCTTCGTAATCCACAACCAGCTGCTAGAAAGCGGCTCAAGAAGATCAGTGTTGGAGAGGCAACAGATCATCTGCTCAAATTTCATAAGGTTTGTTAAGACAACTCTATCCTGTTTCAAATATTGTACTTAATACCCAATTTAAACAAACTGTTTATAAAAGGACATTCATGTTCTGTGTTTTAGTCATGCCAAAGCTTTGAAGATCTCTGAAGGAAACCCTCAGGTACCCCAGTGACTTCCAAAGCACATGTTTCCACATTTTACATTGTCTTGGACAGAATATTTCTGCCTTGTCAGTAATGTACATCCTTGGGTGCTTTTCTCATTTTGTTTTTAGTGTAAAGTTTGATGAATCTCTGTCCAGACTGTACACATTTTTGCAGATCACTGTGTACAATATTGATATAAGTACAACTGAGGAAACTCCAAAAGTCAAAGATCAAGGCTGTTGAACAAGCACGAATTGACTTATTCAATCACAATGTTAAGTTGTTTCCTTTGTACATCATTTTTTGATTCTAATCTTTTGATCAGGTAGCTCCAGCTAATTTATGGAATGTATGCTGAAAAAAAATCTAAGACTGAAATGTGGTCAGGCAGCTTGTTGTTTGCAGTTCTCTGAATTTAGGAGACATCTCATAAAGATACATTCTTCAACTGGTAGCTTCTACTTCATCTCAGTGCCAAAATGTTGAAGCAATCCCTTCAGTAGATATTTGTGCTTCCATTATAGCACAGCTTTTGGGAAGTGTTGTAGCAAATACTTTAATTCTTTCCACAATTGAAAATTTGGAGGAATTTGTGGAGGATTCGCAGTCTGATATGAAGGACTTCCAGGTAACAATCCATCAAGATCTGCCATAGAAGAGTTATTTTAAAGTTTGGACAACCCTTTCAGCCAATTGAACTCTGAAGAAGAATTTCAGAGACACATGGGGAGAAGGAGACACATTTGAACTTGGTGTTAGTTATGACACCAGATGAAATAACAAAACTGGAAGATATGAACAAGTTCCTGTTAATGATAAATTCATATACATTCCAATTTTGAAAACACTACAGTTGATTTTCAGAAATGATAACATTTGTGAGATGATGCAAACATGTACTCAGTCTGACATGTATGAAGACCTTTGCGATGGTAGCTTCTTTAAAAATCATCCTTTATTTTCAACTAATAAGTTTGCTCGTCAAAATCTATTATACTTTGATGAGTTTGAATGTGTAAATCTCTATCCTCAATCATTTTGTACAACTGTGAAGTGTTTTTTGTTCTGATTGAGTACAAAATCTGTTTCTATGATCATTTAGAAAGAGAAAGATTGAGATATTTTATTTAAAAGAGTTTACTGTGAAGGTTTTAGTTTTTATACTTCATGTAAGGTTTACCTCAGGTTACACAATCCTGCACTACCATACAAGTTTTAGTTGTCTACATGTACTACATGTAAATGATTTGCTGCTGAAATTGCTTAAATAAAAGCAGTAAATGAAGCGTATAACACACAGTGCGGTAATTTTGACATATATTGTGTAAAGAAAATTGTAAGCATTTTTAAGTGTTAAATTTAACACTGGAAATGAGTTCATATTGAACTCCATTTTAGAGTTACAATCACTCGTACCATTTTAACTCCAGAAAATGTTCATTTTGAACTCACACAAAGTGTTAAAAATGTAACTCCAAGAGCAGAGTTATTTTAACTCTCCACCTGAGTAGATATGATCACGCTTATACACTCCGATTGAGTTGATTTTAACTCCCAGGGAAATTATTCCAAAGAGCAGAATTTGCTGTGTGGGATGTCTGAAGGAAGGATTCAGGGAGAGTAAGAAGTCAAAACCCTGGAGGATGATGTAATAGATTCTAATTGAAGACTGTGTGTGACGGGCGTGTGAAGGGTGTGTGACGGGTGTGTGACGTGTGTGTGACGGGTGTGTGACGCGTGTGTGACGCGTGTGTGACGTGTGTGACGGGCGTGTGACGGGTGTGTGACGCGTGTGTGATGCGCGTGTGACGGGTGTGTGACTGTGTGACTGTGTGACGGGTGTGTGACGGGTGTGTGACGGGTGTGTGACACTTGTGTGACGTGTGTGACGTGTGTGTGACGGGTGTGTGACGGGTGTGTGACTTGTGTGACACTTGTGTGATGGGTGTGTGACGGGTGTGTGACGCGTGTGTGACGGGTGTGTGACACTTGTGTGACGGGTGTGTGACGCGTGTGTGACGGGTGTGTGACTCGTCTGCGATGGGCGTGTGACGGGTGTGTGACGGGAGTGTGACGCGTGTGTGGGCGTTGACGGGTGTGTGATGGGTGTGTGACGTGTGTTGTGTGTGACTGGTGTGTGACGCGTGTGTGACGGGCGTGTGAAGGGTGTGTGAAGGGGGTGTGATGGGTGTGTGACGCGTGTGTGACTCGTCTGCGACGGGCGTGTGATGGGCGTGTGGCGTGTGACTGGCGTGTGACGGGTGTGTGACGCGTGTGTGACTCGTCTGCGACGGGCGTGTGACGGGCGTGTGACGGGTGTGTGACGGGTGTGTGACGGGTGTGTGACGGGTGTGTGACGCGTGTGTGACGGGTGTGTGACGGGTGTGTGACTTGACGGCTTGTGTGACGGGTGTTGTGACTGGTGTGTGACGCGTGTGTGACGCGTGTGTGACGGGCGTGTGAAGGGTGTGTGAGGGGGTGTGATGGGCGTGGGGGTGTGACGGGCATGTGTGACGGGCGTGTGACGGGCGTGTGAAGAGTGTGTGATGCGTGTGTGATGCGTGTGTGTGCGCGTGTGACGGGTGTGTGACGTGTGTGACTTGTGTGACACTTGTGTGACGGGTGTGTGACTATGTGGCGTGTGTGACGGGTGTGTGACGGGTGTGTGATGCGTGTGTGACGTGTGTGACACTTGTGTGACTTGTGTGACGTGTGTGACGGGTGTGTGACGCGGTGTGTGTGACGGGCGTGTGACGGGCGTGTGGCGTGTGACGCGTGTGTGACGGCGTGTGTGACGGGCGTGTGACGGGTGTGTGACGGGCGGGTGTGTGACGGGTGTGTGACTCGTGTGTGACGGGTGTGTGACGCTTGTGTGACGGCTGTGTGTGACTTGTGTGACTGTGTGTGTGACGCGTGTGTGACGGGTGTGTGACGTGTGTGACTCGTCTGCGACGGGCGTGTGACGGGCGTGTGACGCGTGTGTGACGCATGTGTGATCGCGTGTAGACTTTTGTGACGTGTGACGCGTGTGTGACGGGTGTGTGACGCACCGTGTGTGACGGGTGTGTTTGACGGGCGTGTGACGGCGTGTGTGACGCGTGTGTGACGGGTGTGACTACGTGTGTGACGGGAGTGTGATGCGTGTGTGTGACGTGTGACTTTGTGTGACACTTGTGTGACGGGTGTGTGACGGGTGTGTGACGTGTGTGACGGGCGTGTGAAGGGTGTGTGAAGGGGGTGTGATGGGCATGTGACGCGTATGTGACGCATGTGTGACGGGCGTGTGAAGAGTGTGTGATGGGCGTGTGACGCGTGTGTGACGGGCGTGTGACGCGTGTGTGACGGGTGTGTGACGTGTGTGTGACGGGTGTTTGACTGGCGTGTGACGGGTGTGTGACGCGTGTGTGACTCGTCTGCGACGGGCGTGTGACGGGCGTGTGACGCGTGTGTGACGGGTGTGTGACGGGTGTCGTTGACGGGCGTGTGACGGGTGTGTGACGCTGTGTGACTTGTCGTGTGACGACGGTGTGTGTGACGGGCGTGTGACGGGTGTGTGACAGTGTGTGTGGCGGGCGTGTGACGCGTGGGTGTGTGACGGGTGTGTGACGGGTGTGGACACTTGTGTGACACTTGTGTGACGGGTGTGTGACGGGTGGGTGTGTGACGTGTGACTTGTGTGACGCGTGTGTGACGTGTGTGACGTGTCGGGTGTGTGACGGGTGTGTGACGGGTGTGTGACACTTGTGTGACACTTGTGTGATGGGCGTGTGACGCGTGTGTGACGGGTGTGTGACACTGACGGGTGTGTGACGGGTGTGTGACTCGTGTGTGACGGGTGTGTGACACTTGTGTGACGCGTGTGTGACACGTGTTGTGTGACGGGTGTGTGACGCGTGTGTGACGCGTGTGTGACTCGTGTGTGACGCATGTGTGACGGGTGTGTGACGGGCATGTGAAGGGCGTGTGATGGGCATGTGATGCGCCTGTGACGGGTGTGTGACACTTGTGTTTATGTAACTTACAGACGGTTTAACTTACAGACGCTGAATTGATCAGCAGCGTTACTTGCATTGGTTTGGAAGTGGAACAAAAGTCGGGACGATTCAAGGTGTTTCAGATGAAGTCCTGTAGATGACGATCAGGATTTGCTGCTTTGTCTCAGAAGGAGATTCACGACTCAGAAAGGCCAGCATGGTCTCGCTCCTGGCTGGAGACATGATGAACATGAGTTGTGTCTCCCGAGTGTCCATCTGACGGAGAAGCTCAACTGGTCACTCAACACCAGTTCCATCAGTAAGAAAGCCCAGCAGCGTCTCTGCTTCCTGAGAAGGCTGAGGAAAGCACATCTGCCAACCCCCATCCTGACCATGTTCTACAGAGGGACCATTCGAGAGCATCCTGAGCAGCTGCATCACTGCCTGGTTTGGGAACTGCACCGTCACGGATCGCAAGACCCTACAGCGGATAGTGAGGACAGCTGAAAAGATCATCGGAGTCTCTCTCCCCTCTGTCACGAACATTTACAACACACACTGCATCCGCAAAGCTACCAGCATTGTGGACGACATCACACATCCCTCACACACATTCTTTACACTACTGCCATCAGGGAAGAGGTTCCGAAGCATTCGGGCTCTCACAACCAGATTATGTAATAGTTTTTTTCCCTCAAGCCATCAGATTTCTCAACACACACATCTAAATTGGAACTGGACTCACACACACTCACACACCATCCACACATCATGGAACTGGACTAACACACACTCACACACCATCCACACAGCACTCCATTGCGCCATTTATCTGCCTCATTACTGGCCTTTACATGTGTTACTGTTTACATGCACATTTTGCACGACTCACTTTTATTAATGCTGCTTTCAGTCATTTGCACACCAGCCACACTCACTACATCAGAGTTACGGCTCGTTGTTGTGTGTTGTTGTGTTTTGTTGTATTTATGGTTATGTTGTGTTTATTTTTATGGGCTGTCTTGACAGTCTGTTCTGTTTGTGCTGTTTGCACCAGGTTGCACACGATGCACTTTATGTGGCTAGGACAAACTTAGTCTAGTCCTCAGCCTTGTGTCCTTGTAGCTCTTTGTTGTGTTGTGTGTTGTTTTGTGTAGCACAAGGGTCCTGGAGAAACGTCTCATTGCACTGTGTACTGCGTCAGCTATTTATAGTTGTAATGACAATAAAACCCACTTGACTTGACTTGATATCGGGAATGGTTCAGAAGTTAATTAAGTTAATTAATTGAAATATGAATTAATGAATAGAAACCTCTAACAGTTACATCATCTTCATCATGGTGTAGGAAATGACGAACGGCCAAGTAGACATTGTAACAACCAGAGAATTATATATAAGTACTTCTTACTTACAAACATTGGTTGATATGCAATGAAAGAAAGAGATCATTTGAAGATCATTTGAAAATGAAAAGAATGAAAGAGAGAACGTATGGATGCAGGGAACTGATCAGCCTTAATACTAATACATGTCATCACTACATGATTAATATAAAGGATAATAACAATGTTCTAGAAATATAATCATTATTTTGATTAACCCTATTGTTTAATCACTATTAATTATTAAAACAGCATTGTTTTATAACTGAAGTTTTATAGAACAATAAGAATAATGATGATAATTTCATAAAACATTGTTCAAGTTAACACACAGATTATAAGTTTCAGCATGATAAAATAGAAGCTCATACATACATTAAACACATACAGGCGTGTGTGTGTGTGTGTGTGTGTGTGTGTGTGTGTGGGGCTGAGTTCAAGAAGTGTGTCAGCATCCTGTGGGAAGAATGGAGGTTTGTTTGGGTCGTAAATGTTTATTACCGTAAATTCTGGACTATAAGCCGCTACTTTTTTCCTAGGTTTTGAACCATGCGGCTAATAATACGGTGCGGCTTGTCTGCAGATTTTTTCCCGACCGCTAGGGGCTCTAACCGGAATTAGAATCAAAACTAACACAAAATAAATGCAAAGAAGAAGAATGCGCTAGTTCCTCTTTAGCAGATATAAGTGGGTAGAAGCGGATAGAAGGAGGACAAACTCTATCTTTACAAGGTTAAGGTGACGTGATTTCACACACAGGAGAAATGAAGATAAATACTGTAAATAGCGCTTATTTTCTCTTCGTTCTGTCCCGTTTTAATCAGTAAAGTTGCTGCTCGGTGCTCTCTCTCCTCCCCTGCTCTTTTCCCCACACACACACACACACACACGCACAGACACACACACACACACACACACACACACACACACACGCAACAAATGAGCCAAAGTTGTTCTTGATTTTCCCTCTCCCGATATAAGACCGGTTCACTCTACAATCCCCGTCCGGGCTCGTAGCACATACCTAGTGTCGCGGACACGGACGCTCGATATATGTTTATACCTAACCTTTGTCTGTTCCCGATTCCCGGACTCCTGCTCTCCGGTACTCCCGGTACCACGGCGCGCAGAGCGCAAGGCTCCCTAGCCTGTCTGGCCGCTCCGTATGAGCGGCGTCTCCTGAGTTCTTTATTCTAATAAATCCTGTTTTGTATGAATTCCGGATCTCCGCGTCTCTGTGCAGCGTCCACCGTTACACCGTGTTAAAATACAGGTTAGGAAAGGATCTATTTAGGTACATACATGTACATTTACCAATTCAAAAGCGGATGCGGCTTGTATGCAGGTGCGGCTTATTTATGATTTTTTTTGGGTTTTTTTTTTTTTAATAGAGCGGATGCGGCTTATATGCAGGTGCGCTTTATAGTCCAGAATTTACGGTAATAGGCCTAAAGAATTGCAGTATCAACCATTAACATTGTCTCCGTTTTGGAGGTACAATGTTCCCCCTCTTCTTCAGGCCTTGAGTATCTTGCAGATATGATGGCCTATCTGGTGTGGTCGTAAAATTAGTGGAATATGGAGCAGGCATCTTTGAGTGGATGCAACTATATGTGAATGTAATAATTTAGAAATTTTGTCGATCCAAATGCACTACATCACCACACAGATCGGAACAGGCGTTTTTTAATCAAACATTTCTCCAACATGATGCAATGGCAATGAGACGCCATCAGAGATTTTCTGTTTGCATTCTTTATTTACTTTTTTCTTTCTTTCTTTTCATTAGCTTTAGGTTAGTCAGATTTCTGATGATGAAAACAATCTCATTCTACAATTTCTCCAGTGACTGTATGGATTTTCACACTTACCTACGTTTGATCAAAATATCCACAAACACCCTCAGTACATGCATTAGGAGTGAGAGTTCATCATCAGTGTTGGATGTCATCACGTGCACGCCACACACAACACACATCACACACACACACACACACACACCGACACACACCGAGAAACACTGACACACACCGACACACTGACACACACTGACACGCATTGACACGCACTGACACACACTGACACAACTGAGAATACTGACAGACACACACTGACACATGACACTGACACACACACACACAGACACACATTGACACGCAGATGACACACTGACACACACACAACACACTGACACACACTGACACACACTGCGAAACACTGACACAACCACTGAAAACCGACACACACTAGAAACACGACCACCACTGACACAGCGAAAACTGACACACAACCGACACACATTGAGAAACACTGACACACACCAACACACACTGACACACACCGACACACACTGACACACACTGACACACACACACACACACTGAGAAACACTGACACACACAGAGAAACACTGACACACACTGACACACACACTGACACACACACACACACTGCATTGACACACACTGACACACGACACACACTGACACTACCAAACACACACACACTGACACACACACACTGAAACACACACACACACACACTGACACACACTGAGAAACACTGATACACACTGACACACACTGTCATGCATTGACACACACTGACACACACTGACACACAATGAGAAACACTGACACACACTGACACACTGACACACTGAGAAACACTGAGAAACACTGACACACACTGACACACACACTGAGAAACACTGACACACACTGAGACAAACACTGACACACACTGACACACACACACACACAATGAGAAACACTGACACACACCAACACACACTGACACACTGACACACACAGAGAAACACAGACACACACACACTGACACACACTGACACACACACACTGACACACACACACACACTGACACACACTGAGAACACACTGACACACACTGACACCACACTGTGAACACACATGACACACATGACACACTGACACACACTGACACACACACACACTGACACACACTGAGAAACACTGACACACACTGACACACTGACACACTGAAACACACACACTGACACACACTTAGAACACACTGACACTGAGAAACACTGACACACTGACACACAGACACACACTGAGAAACACTGACACACACTGAGAAACACTGACACGCATTGATACCAACACACACTGACACACACAGACACACACTGAGAAACACTGACACACACTGATGACACACACACACTGACACACACTGAGAAACACTGACACACTGATACACACCGACACACACTGAGAAACACTGATACACACTGACACACACTGTCACGCATTGACACGCACTGATACACACAGACACACACTGTCACGCATTGACACGCACTGATACACACTGAGAAACACTGACACACTGATACACACTGACACACACTGTCACACACCAAGACACACTGACACACACCGGGGATGTTGAAGGGGGGCACTGAGGGAGGGGGGGGGTGCTGAGGTCGGGACATTTGATTTTCCATCCCGTGAAGGAAACTACCGCCAGGGGGAAACTAAGCAGGAAAAGAGAAGGGAAACACGGTGTCCAGATACATTTGACTCTGATATGCTCTGACCACTGCCAATCCACAAACAACCAGCCTTGAGACTCATCAAGCAGAAGTGGACTGTTCTCCCACGCTGAACTCAGGCAGTAATTAAAGCAAAAGAAGCCTTTAAAAAAGAACTGGTATGAAACATTTTTTCTCCCAAACATTTTTTCTTTTTTTCTTGCGTTTTATTTTATTTTATCATTCATAAATATTTAAGTTTAAGACTGCAGCTCTGTAGGCACTAAGAAATCAAATATGAGAACAAATACATTAAATGTACATAATTTCCAGACGGCAATTCACTAAAATGTTTTTTCTATTGGTCTTATGAAGTATTCAGATACAGCACCTGTATACCGCTATAAGGATATGTTATTAGTATGGAGTAGAAAGATATACATTCAGATTGGATCATTCTCTTTAGTTCTGTAACTGAGAGTCGAGTAAAAGTTCAAATGTATTTGCTTTCAATCAGTTCTTGTGTAATCACTTTAGTTTATATAAAAAGACTCTAATGTCAATCACAATAATCTATTCATATAATTATATTTCTGAAAAAAAATGTGCAAAAAAAGGCAAAGTGTTGTATCAAATTAGATTCAGTAATTTTCTCCATCATTATTCCTCTGTAAAATATTCTGCTTCTTGCTGACTGTGATGCTGAATATTTTCATGCTATTGAGATCACAATACAGAAAACAAAAAAACAAGTCTGTTCTGGCCTGGTTGGTGATTTCTGCACGCTTGACCAGTTTTTATTCATTCAAGGAACGACAGAATTTGAAATATGTAAAATACAGATATGCAAAAAAGTACAGTAAGAAAAATATGTATTTTGTTACTGTGCACACGGATGGACACTACTGCCGGAAGCAGCAACATGTTTCTACTCTCAGGGCTTTTTTATAAGGAATGATCCCGCTGCTGTGGGCAATTAAACCTTTGTTTTCCTTCTCTCCAAATCTGCTAAAAGTTTGCTCTTTTCACCTGCTGCTGTTATTCACAGTAATGACTCCATGCCAGGCTGAATAACAGGATCAGCATTCATGATATGATTTCCATTGACTATGACTGGTTAAAAGTGTGTGTCAGGAGGCAGGACAGGAGGCTGATTCATGTAACTGCAGCTGATCTGTGATTTATAAATGGAGTTATCAAAAAAAAGGAGCGCCGGCATGAACAAATGGAATGCTGGGAAATCATATTTAAGAGAAGAAGAAGAAGCATTTTATTGGCACAAACAGAAGAGGAGAGGAAATAGAAAAGGAAAGTAAAACCAGGGAAAAAGGGGTGCGTGGCAGAACCGTATATGTCCACAATGTATCGCGGTGAAGAAAACGCAGGTTTTGTTGCGGGTTTGTGTGTCCATTCTCACACCGTGACATACGTTTCCACCACACAAATCATTCTTCTGGGCTGCAGATTGACTTCTTTCATATTTATCAACAATAACAGTGTCATAAAAAGCCAAAGAGACGATTAAAAAACACACATGCACAGTATTATCTATGTATTTATTGTTAATAATTTATTGTTATTGCCTGTACTGTAAGGTCTATGTATTGTACATTGTTCATACTGTATTTTCTATTTGTAAAAAAGTATAATAAACTTGAAAGAAACGATTAATAATAAGCTGGAGTTTTTGTTACTGTATTAAAATCAGTTCTTTAATTGGAGTTATACTGTTCTTCCACACTAACTGGACATAAATACCGTTCTTCCACATCTGAGAAATATAAATCACAATAACGTTTGATTTTTAATACTTGACACTGACAAATGTTATCTCCTTAGAATTTGTTGTCTATCTTCAAGTAAATTAAAAATATAATATAATGTTCACAATCCAAAATCTTACTACTTATTAAGAATCACGGTTCTTTGTCTCAAGGCCTCGAATGACAACGCTGCGGTAGCTTCAGTTCAGGTTTAGCAAAATGATTTACCACATTAATATGTTTAGATGAACACGTGAATATCCCGAGTGTGGGAGACGTGCTTTTCAAACCACCAACATCTTTTGGCCGAGCAGTTTATAAAAATACATACAATAATACACTAAATCAACAACCTCATTAATCTTTAATAACAGTTTTCTTTTTTCTTGCATTTGTTTGTGGTTTATGATTTTATCATTCATACATTGGAGTTTAAGAGTGTCGATCAGTAGGCATTAAGAAATCAAATTAATTTTGTAACTATGTACTGTCCAAACACTTTATAAAAACATAACATATTTACAATGTGTGTAACAAATGAAAACAACCCAAATTTACAAAGATACCAATTTTTTTAAAATGAAGGTATTACATTAAAATAACACCGTAGGGAAAAAAGACATACAGGCCAATTTAAAGAATTAATTTTTAAAGTTGTAAACAAGCATTGTAAACCTTTCTCTAGTTCATTTTACACACTTACTATTAAACAAAATTAGTTCAGTATATGATGCATCAACAGGAAAATGATATAACCCCCCCATCTCTCAGAAATGTATATATCTATATTTACACACCTTATTGACTCAATCCCTACATTCATGTTTATGAAGATGGAGATGTTTAAATGGTATGTTTATATGTTTATCATCTGAGGACAAGGAGAGAAAACATTTTTCTGATTTCTCTTGAAAAAGAATGGATCACCATGAGAGTCTATTTTTCTAAAAATATAAGTAACTCAGAATGCTTTATTAGGAACGGTTACCGTTAATGAATTTTTAAGAAAAGTGTGTTTAAGTCCATAAGCAATTTGCTTTACATATAGTCATCATCCACAGGCTGTCCATGCATGTCACAGTAATGAATGAAAATAACAGCTATCCGTCGAAACACACCTAGCTGCATCTGACGACGCTCTGAGATCTCCTCACCAATGGTCTCCATGCAGAGATCAGCTGATAGATGCCCTTTGCATCGTGGAGCATAGATAGTAGCTAAAAAAAAAGAAGAAAATGATGTAAATAAATTAACAATTCAAAACTTGCCTGAGAAATTCAGGTTTCCAAGTAAACAGTATACATGGAACCATAAACCACTGTAATAACACAGAATTTCAGCTTTAATATACATTTAATTTTAATAATAATAATAATAATAATAATAATAATAATAATAATAATAATAATAATAAAATGATATTAAGAAGTACAATGTATAGCACAAAAGATAGAACACCTCAAAAAAAGATCAATGAGACAGAAATAGTGTGTGATAGTCAGGGCTTCTGTAATTAACCAGCTTCAGTGTAACTGAAAACAAGTTCACATTAAAAATGGATTCAAAATACATCCAATTACAACAAGTGAGGTTAAAATGCCACTAGAAAAGGAAATAATTCTTAAAATGACAGCATTTTCACAAACCTGTAGAAAGAATTAAGACTGTGAATATGTATTGTTTATAGACTTTAATCCTAGTAGAAATCAACAAGTATGATGAGAAATACAGTGCAGACATTTTGCAGTGGAAAATCGAAACATCCAACATCAATTCTATGCAGGTCAAAAATGAGCAGTAAAAACAACTTTGAAATCTTGCAATTTGTGATCTGTGAACCTCAATGGATTTTTTTATTCATAAAGTCAATACAAGTGTAAATAAGTGCAGTTAGATCTCAGATGTATGTGACAAATAAAACTTTTACTTTTTAATTTGATCCAATGTAAATATTTATAATAAATTATAACCTGTTATAATTACTCATATTTACCGTTAACTGAGATTATTTGCTACATAATGGAGGAGAATGCGCAGAATTTGTTTAAATTGAGCAAATTGGATACAGTGCTATAACAGTTCAAATGTCGTATCAGACCAAACTAATAATTGGCAGTGATTCTTCACTGCATACCATTGTGTAAATACTCTGGTACATTTGTGTTTCCATCACAGTGTGGTCCTTTTAAAAGTTAATCAAAACCAAGCCTTTTTCTTGATTAAACACATTTATTCAATGGAACTCGTTTAAACAATGTTTAGTGCCTTCTGATCTGTCACTGGTCCCTAAAATCAGCAATGCTGTAAATTATTTTCTGGGAAATTACAGTTATTCTAACTGAACAGAGGGGCATCGTCTGACATAAAGGACATAAAGCAGTAACTGTCAGGTTTCCAAAATATTTTTGGAAATAAAATGCATGAAAGAACCTAACGGGACCTTTTCAACCATTTTTTGGAATTCAGCATTGCTGTGGTATCAGAATCAATACTTTTGTTTTGATGGAGTTTGTATGTATGAAGTGGTATTTTATGTTACCTAGAAATGGGTGGGTTTTTAGGGCTGCACGATATTGGAAAAATATGCGATATTGTTGAATAATGCAATAACGATATTGTTTGCAGTGTAGAATTTTCTTATAGAGAAATTTTTATTAGCTATTGTTTTTTTTAAATAAAAAAATTAAATAACTATATATATATATATATATATATATATATATATATATATATATATATATATATAATTATCATACTAACAAACAGTTAATGGTAGAGCTGGGAGATTAATCGTCATTATTATGGTTTATGCCGATGTTGAAAAAAGGTTGTTACGATTTTACGATTTTAATCTTGCTTTGACACAGATAGTTTCCGTACTTCTCCACCTCCTACCAAGCACTTGCAAAATACCAAATAAAACATGGCGGTGCTCAGTCTAGCCAATAGTATAAAAGCTCCAACTTGGGAGGTGCGGATAAAGATAGTAATGTCCCATTTGGTCAAATTTGAACAAAATAAGCATGCAACACAAATACTTAACACAAAATACATTTTCATTTTTTGCCAATCTCAGTGATATGAATAACACATATACTATATATCACATATATAAATATCACGTACCGCAATAATATTTTTTGGATATATTGTACAGCCCTGGTGGGTTGTATATTGAGTCTAGTTTCTTTTAGGGATTGAGACTCATATCACCTCAAACTATCATCACTGGTTTCTCTTTAGGGATACATTTATAGGAGTAATTTATGTATATAAATTACTGTATATTTGTATAGGAATGTATAGGAATATCAGGAATGTATATTTCTAATTGAATTACTATTGAAAAACTGTCTAAAAGTGCTATACAAATAAAATTGAAATTAATTTAAAGGAAAGCCTGTTGTTTTCAGAATGCCATCTAGAAGGAAAAGGACAAAATATAAGGGATTTCCTCCTTACAAAATGTAGCATTTTAATATAGCCATATTTGTTTTTTTATATTGGTTTCAAAACTAGTACGTTTCATATTTTTAGAAGATGTAATGAAATACATCCACCTGGTCATCAAAATGATCAATGTGAACTTCACTTACTGCTTTCATCATCCTCAAAGTCACAGCGAGCGTAACTGTTGGGAACTGCGACACGTAGAGAACGAAGCCATGGGAAATCGGAGATCATTGAGTATGGTGCACCATCTACCACACCTAAAGTAGAGAATGAAGGAAACTGTTTCATGTGAATGGACACAGTGTTAAACAACAGAAAATGGTTTCATCAATTAAAGAGACATTTTAGTTCAATACACAGGCAGAATAAACTAAACAATTTCAGGTGATAACCAGAAAATGTAGCAGAAAATGATATTTTGCAGGATCCCAGTCCTGCTTCCTCTCACCCTCTAGTGTATAGATGTCTCTGCCCCATGGGTAGTGAGGATGTTTTTTTGTGTCTGCTTCAGTCCTTTTAGCCTCTGGGAAGAATTCATTCTTGATTAATTCCCTGTTGGATAAACAAAATGCAGGAGTATATTCTCAAAATACTTGAATTATTGATTGAATTGTATTTATAGGAAATCTGTAAATTAGCTAATATAATACACACAGACTGTAGATAGACAGACTTATTTGCAAATTCTTTTTTTCCTTCTCTTACAGTAATTAATGTTTAATATGATATGGACAATAATTCCAAACTGTTAGCACATCTGCAGCAACATCTGCATTTGGGAATAAATGCCATGCTCAAACTTACAGAGGAAAAATGGCCAGAGTTCTCTGTTTAATGGAAAAGGGAAAAAGTGAATGTTTTAATGCTGAAGCAAGTTTATAAATAAGCGGTTTCCTGCTTATTTTAGCACAAAACTTTAACCCTTACACTGCTTATGATTATGTAATCTATATTACTTTGGAGAATTTTGATCGAATGGGAAATCCTATGCCTTTTTTTAACAGAAGGTAAACCTGCTGAAACCTGATTGTCTGTATGTTTAAAATGTCAGTCAAAATTAAAAATCCATTTAAGATTATAACCTCACACAAATGCAAAGTCACCTGTGAACTTTGGAAGAAGTGATGTGATGTAGAGAGAGAAGAGGAAGCTACACTTAACCTAACACTTCTTCTTCTCACTGTCTTGGAAACACACACACACACACACACACACACACACACACACACACACACACACAACCTCTACTGAGTCTATGCTTGTTTGTATCTTAAGTCTGTAATCAATCATACCAGAATTAATTCATTCTTAGATAGAGACTTAAAGCACTATTTGTACCCCTGTGTTTTTTTACATAGACATTAAAGTGGAATGGAGTAAGAACACTGTGGTGTTCCACAGGAAGGGCCAGAGTAGCCTTTATGTTTTTAGAGGCTGAGGTCCTTCAACATCCGCAACAGAATGCTGAGGAGGATTTCTGAAGCTGTATGCGCATCTCCTGCGCACTCTACAAACTTATTCGAAGGGCAGGGATATTTAGGGGGATGTGCTGGGCTCTCTGATGCCAGTGTCTGAAAGGAGGACGCTGTCCAAAATACATTTCATTTTGGACATCATCTCCCACCATCTACATAAAACACTGGTCAGTTTGAACTGTACGTTTAGTGACAATCTCATCCGACACTGATGCGATACAGACGGCTACAAGAGAACATTTCTGTCCGAGGCAAACTATTTACATTTACAGCATTTGGCAGACGCCCTTATCCAGAGAGACTTACAACTGAGCAATTGAGGTTTAATAGCCTTGCTCAGTGGCCCACTAGTGGCAGCTTGGTGGTGGTGGTGGGGTTTAAACCCGTGATCTTCCGTCCAACACATTAACCACTGTGCTACCACCTCCCAAATTAACTCCTCCCTCTAAATTTTACACAGCTGTTCCAGATGGTATATAGACAGTATACCAGATCAATAATGTAGATATATTTATATATTTTAATGCCACATTCATATTGTGTAAATATATGCAAAATATACGTGCAGAAAAAAGCATGTCGACCAGGTTTTTAGGAGATTTACAGCATACGCTGGGGTGAAAAAAGTAAATGATACTTTTGAAAAAAAATTATACTTTTTTAATGCACAGGGTGGAAGAATCGAACATGCAAGATAAAGCAGTGCATCAAGGAAAGGCAAGACAGCAGCTGATTTCATTAAGTACTGTAATATATATATATACCTAATATGTATCAACATGTTCAGTTGGTTTTTGAATGTTGACATGTTATAAAAAGCTTTATCCGCCTCTGAATGCAACTATACATATCAGGTAGATAGAGGTAAAGTGCTCTACAGTAAGACTTGAGGGCAACATGTCTTTACAGTAACTGATGCACAGAATAAATAGGAAATAGGAAATCTAAATAGGAAATAGAAAATTGTTGATAATGCATTATTTTGCATATTCTACTTTCTACTTTCACATATACAGTACATATACTGGTCAACGTTATTTTATCTTATCTGCAGTATCTTGTGTTGTTTATTTTGCACTAGGTTGCAAACATTACACTTTATGTGGGCACAACAACTTACTAGTCCTCAGCTCTGTTATGTAGCTCTATGTTGTGTGTTGTGATTATGTTGTTTTACATTTACAGCATTTGGCAGACACCCCTTGTCACTGTCTGGGCTCTTTTCTCCGCTCATGCCCTTTTTTTCATGCCTTGCGCTTCCTTCGTCCCGTCTCCTCCTTTTCCTCTTTTATTGCCTGCACCTGCTTTTCATTAACCCGAGTTCCGACGGGTTTTTAACCACCCCACAGGTGGTCCTGAGTCTGCCAAGGCTCTCACCCTCTGTCAAGGTTCTCGTAGTGCCTCTTAGTTGGCTATCTAGATTTTGGACCCTCGCTGCCGTGAGCGGGTGAAATGACTCGGCTCTCAAATTGTGCTTCCTCAATGGTATCTCGAGCACCATCCAGGATGAATTGGCTCCCCGGGATCCACCTGAGTCGCTCGAGTCCCTTATTGAGCTGGCCACTCGATTTGACATTAGCATTCGTGAAAGGAGGGGGGCGCGGCTCCAAACAGGGGTGACTACTTCCACATCTTTCAGAGAGTTTTCCCAACCTGCTCCGGAGCCCATGCAGTTGGGTGGTACACGTCTCTAGTCTCACGGGCCCTAGTCGACTCTAGAGCAGATGGCAATTTTCTTGACACTTGTGTGCCAGAACCTCTGGCAGTGCTCCAGAGAATAATGGCCTTGGATGGCTGACCTCTTGGCCTGGGCAAGGTAACCCATCAAACCCCACCTCTGAAGCTCACAATCACAGCATGAGGAGAGGCTCCCCCGGTTCGGCACAATACAGCTACTGATTGGACCAAAGGGGTAGTTTCGGATTGGGGTCCTTCCTGTCACACCACCTGCCTTGCTCTAAGTGCCGGCAGGATCACTCCTGAGATTCCGGAGCCCGTTGACCTGTCTCGGTGCACCACCACCCTTCCTCCACATCATGCTTACGATTGCTCCATTGATCTGATTCCTGGAACTTGCCCCACCCGAGGCAGAATCTACTCCCTCTCGAGGCCTCTCCTGCAGGTGCTGGGTTTTTCTTTGTAGCCAACAAGGATGGCAGTTTGTGCCCATGCATTGACTACCGAAGTTTAAACCGTATCACAGTCCGGAATCATTATCCTCTGCCCCTTATGACCACTGCTTTTGAGCTCCTCCAGGGTGCCACTCTGAGTCCAATGGCCAGACTGAGAGGGTCAACCTGGAGCTGGAAAATACCCTGAGGTGTACGGCCGCCAAGAACCCTTCCTCCTGGTCATCACACCTCCTATGGGCTGAATACGCTCACAACACTCTTCGCTCCTCAGCCACAGGACTCTCCCCGTTTGAATGCCAACTTCCTCCCTCTTTCACTCTGGGGAGTTGGAGGTAGCGGTTCCATCTGCTCAGCAATTTGTTAGATGATGCCACTAGGTATGGAAAAGAACCAGAGCAGACTCCTCCGCACCTCTTTCCCTGAGGGATGGCCAGTGCGTCTGGCTGTCTACCAGACACCTGCCGTTGCATGTTCAGTCTCGCAAACTCTCCCAATGCTACATTGAATCCTTCAAGATTATCAGGAAAGTAAATCCGGTGTCCTACAGACTGCTACCACCTAGGTCCCTGAGAGTTAACCCTACCTTTCATGTGTCCCTCCTAAAACCTGTTCTCACTTCTGTTTTCTCTCCCTCAGGTACCCCCGCCTTAGGGGCAGACCCGCCTATAACGTCTGCCGGATACTGGACTCAGGCCGGGTGCAACGATCGCTGCAGCATCTGGTAGATTGGGAAGGATGAGAAGCGCTCCTGGGTTAATTCCTGGGACAATTCCTGGGACATCCTGGAACCTGGGCCTGACTTCCACTCCCGCCACCCGGATCGTCCGGGGGGAACGTCAGGAGCCGCTCCTAGACGGGAGTCCTGTCATGGCTCATGCTTCCTTCGTCCCGTCTCCTCCTTTTCCTCTTTTATTGCCTGCACCTGCTTCTCATTAAATCGCCGCTATTTAAATCCCCTTCTATCCTTATTCTCTGCTTGGTCTTTGTTCGTCCTGAGCCACGTATCGCTTCCCTGTTCTCCACGGAGATTCGCTAGATTCCTGAGTGCTCCGCGCTGATTTTCATTCAACTTTGGAGTTTCTTCGCCGACGTCCCGAGTGCCGCGAGTTTTTCCTGTTTTTTTGCGCTCTCTTCGTCCTCTTCTTCCTTCCCCGGTTTCCGTCAGAATTCCCTCGGCTTCTTCCTAGACCCTTTCGGTTTCACCTTATGCGGTATTTCCTTCTTTCTTTTCCACTTGCTCTCCATCCCCCCCCTTTCGTATTGACCTTCTACCCTTCTGCTTCTTTCTCCTCCTCTGGATTATTCCTTACCTTGCCATTCTGTTCCTCTTGTTCTTAATTTTTAGTCACATTTAAGATCTCTTTTGTGCTTTTGTTTCAATAAATTTATTTAATCAGTCATTCAGAGTTTTTGTGTTTATCTTTTCAATATAAGTGCTGTAACTATTTTGCCTGGTTTCTCTCCCTTCTCTTCTCTATCTTGGAGTCTGACTCCGCCTCTGGGTCCTCCCCCTTTTTCCCTCTCTGCTTCAAGACTCATCTGCCTCCAGGGCCTGTCACCCCTTTTCCAAAGGGCCTAAAAAACCTCTTTCATTCTGAGGTGGCTAAATAAAAAGATCCACAACTTAAAAAAAAGAGAAATTAACCCGTGCTTCACGTGCATGCCGAACTGTGAGTCGTGATCCACACGGATCAGGCAGCAAACACCACAACTCATTTAGTTAGAATACTGCTGTTGAAAGAAAAGGAACAGGACGTTGTTTGTACCAACTGTGATCACACTTTACAACAGCGTATGTAATGTGGTAGGGAGAATATTTTTAGGGAGACAATCTTCGGACAAACTGCAGAGAGAACTTTGGTGTTTATTGAAGAGGAATTCTGAAGTAAAAAACACTGCAGATAATCACTTAAAAGTACAATTAAAAAAGTAACCAACGAGTTAAATTCATGGAATGTACAGTAGTTACTGAACTGACCAATATAAATGAACATGCATTTTACTTGAAAAGGATTTGCATCAATTTCAGTACTTTTTCCAGTTAAGTAAATGCCAACAGTAACTGCGCCAGGAATTATAATTGCACTGAAACTCATTCATTTTATTTTACCAAGATTTTAACTCAGACTTATTACAGTTTCAAGTTTACTATTACCTTCTAAAAGAAAAATAGGAAACAAAAGCCTCAAAAACTATGATGGATATTGCTGGATTGCTATGGATTAAGGGAACTCTGACACTGTGATCACTCGGAATTACTCACTTTTTGGAAACAACATTTGGCGCTATAAACACTGTATTGAACCGGTTTGCATCGGTCTAAAGTTTGCTCAGGTCAGATTGGGGTCCCACAAGGTTGTATTTTGGGTCAATTGCTTTTCAGTACCCCTCCTTGAACCGCCACCTTATCGTGGTGGAGGGGTCTGAGTAACCGGATGATCCTGGGAGCTATGCGGTCAGAGGCTATATGCCCCGGATAGGGTCTCCCAAGGCAAACAGGTCCCTACAGGACAGCTCAGACGAAAAGCGGTTCTAGAGGTTTTCTAGGTTTCTCAACGCACTGAACTAAAGTGGAACTGGACTCACACACACACTCACACACCATCCACACAGCATTCCATTGCTCTATTTATCTGCCTCGTTACTGGCATAACTTACCAGCCAAACTGTGTTACAATGTTTACAAAACTTTGCACTACATCACAGTGACGGTTGTTGTTGTGTTTTTTTTATCTTGTTTTATTTTATGTTGTGTAATGTTGTTGTTATGAAGTCTCGTGTTGTCAACACAGTCTTGTTCTGTGTTTGCGCTGTTTGCACCAGGTTGCATACGATGCACTATGTAGCGAGGACAAACTTAGTCTCGTCCTCAGCATTGTGTTCTTGTGTTTGTGTTATATGTTGTTTTGTGTAGCACCTGGAGGAACGTTGTCCAGGGTCCTGGAGGAACGTCTCATTTCACTGTGTACTGCGTCAGCTATATATGGTGTAATGACAATAAAACCTCTTGACTAGATCCCGTATGAAGGACAAATTTAAAATCAAGGACCGTAACTGCGCGGCCGGGGCCCCACCCTGGAGCAAGGTCCGGGGTCGGGCCTCCCCTCATGGGGCAATTACATTACACAAAACAGGCTGTAACTTGGAAATATCTTAAGTTGCATATGATGGTACTGTACTGTACTATTACTGTAAGATGATCCTCACACTGTCATATCGCATGTGCCTATTTTACAGTACTCAACAATTACATTAACACAAACAAGAAAACAAATAGGCACAGTAATTAGAAAGACAAGAATAAAAAATAATTCTAACAGTAAGAAAAATAATTAAAATTGCCTCAAATGAAGCAGCAGCAGGAGAGATGGAAGGATGTTTGGAGGCCATGATGAGTAGCACTGTACAACAGTAGAGAACACTATAGTACAATATTCATCAAGAAAAAACACCAACACTGAAATTTCTGTAGTAGACGAACAAAAAATGAGGAAGTGAGGAAGCGTGCACACAAAGTGCTTCAAATCATACCATCAAACATAATGATTGTAAAGTCGAACAATTGACCTGAGCATCTTGAAGTTGAGATATAACAAATATATGTGATATAGCACGTAAGATTGTCATTTAAAGACCAATTGTCAAAATTGTATTTTATCATCTCAGGAACATTGCAAGACTCCGCCCCATATATTTTCTCTATGTTCTGTTCTCAGATCATCTCAGGAGGATTTTCCTTGCTTGTATTGCCTCTGGTTTATTGATTACACACAGATTTGTATACAGAGATGGAGTGTAACTGAATGAATGTGAGTTTGGCTAAAATGAAATTAGAGTGAGTTCTATAGTGGTGCTGAAACGCCGGATCTCTGAAGACACGGACGCTGCCATGCCCGGAAATCTGGGAATACTACGGCATTCCAGCCCCATAGAGATGCATGGGGGAAATTAGACGCTCTGATGTGGCGTCACGTGGGCGTAAACATTGAAAATATGCAAAACAGCAAAACTCCGGCTGTGGGGCCATGTGAAATGCCTAAATGCTTGGCACATCGAGGGGAGGCGGATGCTGGGTAACTGGAAGATGTCACTGACATCGCAAGTAACGTTGCTAATTACTTTAGCGTATTTTAGCATTTAAACACCCTTTAATTAAGGTGAAAATTATTTTGTGATTGTTAGTACGGAGCGATCAAACCTCGATTCAAATTTCGCCATCTTTGACCTTTCGCTCGCTCTCGTTTCCCATTTCCTCCATTTCTTTTCCTTTACTCCCTACCTCTTTATTTACTTTCTCTCTCATTATTTTATGTATGTTTTGTTGTAGTTTAATGAATCAAGTCAATGAATCTTTGCTCCCTTGGCCAATTACAGCTTGAATTTTTATTAGAATAGTTATTTTTCATGGCCCGTAAGAGACGTTTTCTTGCAATTAAAAAAATAATTATACTGTCTGCTCGCCGGACAAACATCATTGTTCGAATCCAATTTCAATAGTCATAATTAATTATAACCAGTTATAAATAATGTGTATTTGGATTTAGATATTGTAATTTTAAGATAAACTGTCATTATCGACTGGTGAAGAATGATCGATTTAAAATTATTACTAAATCTTAGCAATTGGTGGAGAATACAAACAAGTGTTCTAATATGCTACAGATATTTTCCCTATGGTGAGTGATTATTAACATTTAATTTAAATCGATATATATCTTATATATTATATATATATATATATATATATATATATATATATATATATATATATATATATATATATATATATATATATATATATATATATATATATATATATATATATATGAAATCAGAATAAGAAGTGTGGGTGCACTGGTGTGATTACAGGGATGGGAAGCGGCAGTGTGAGAGTGAAAAGTAAATAAAGATAGCTCTTCTTAGTGAATCATTAACCGTCACCTCTTTCTTCCATCAGGAGACAGTCTGCTACTGTTACTGTTTTCGACAAAATTATTGTTGTAAGAGCAAAAGAGAAGAACTCAGCTTGTATAGCTAAATCAAAGTGGGAAACAATCAAATGTAAGTATATTTCACTAACTCACCAAGAACAAACATCTTTTAAAATAATACATTAAGTAACAAATTACCAATTCAAAAAACACACTATTGTCAAAAACAAATGAACAAAGTGACATAATTCCAATTTTAAAACTACTTGAACAGTCTATAGTTGTATAAAATGTAAACAGGTGTACATACTGACTGATGTTAGCAACCGTGTCCATCCAGCTCCGCACCCTCACTTTGTTCCTGACATTGGGCGGGTTACTAAACTCATGGATAATGGCGATGTGGTACGGGTAAGGTCCACTAAATAACATTTTCTCCAGGGCCAACGAGTCAATCTAAAAAGCAGACGTAATATTTATCCCATATCAACTTTAACAGATGTAACATCGTGAGTTTACGATAGCGAATATTTTGAAACAATTCATGTTTTTGTTTACATGTAACAAACTAAAGAAAAGGCAAAAATGCTTAGGAATTAAACAGCAACTATCTTAAGGAAAATATCCGACAAGAGTCTTTTTTAGGAACATATCTTGCGTAAGACAGAGAAAAGGAGTGTTAATATTTTATGCACAAAACAATCATGTATATGTCATTAACAGCTACAGTGGATATAAAAACACCCCTGTTAAAAAATGTAAATATCACAAAGAATTTCCTTTTCCTACCTTTATTGTGACCTATAACTTGTACAACTCAGTTGAAAAACAAACTTTAATCTTTTGTCTCTGGAAAGTAAAAATAAAAAAAATAAAATAATGCGGTTACATTAGCGTATACACCCTCACACTAATAGTTTGCGCAAGCACCTTTTGTTTTTATTACAGCACTCAGTCTTTTTGGGTTTGAGTTTATCGGCATGACACATCCTGGCTTGGCAGTATTACCCACTTCTCTTTGCAAAAACACTCTGGCAGATTGTGAGGGCATCTCTTGTGCACAGCTCTCTTCAGATCACCACACAGATTTTCAGGTCTTTAAATTCTTTGGTTGATTTAGATGCATGCTTAGGGTCTTTGTCATGCTGAAAGGTTTCTCTTCATCTTCAGCTTTCTTGCAGAAGCCTGAAGGATTTGTGCCAATACTATCTGCTCACTATTCCATAATTCCCTCCACCCTGACTGATGAAAAACAGCCCTGATGGGGCAGCATGATGCTAACCCTACATGCTTCACTGTGGGGATGATGTTCCTTTGGTGTGCATGTGCAGTGTTGCTTTTGGCCTCAATCCCAAAAGGTATATTTGGCACAGAGTTCAACCTTGTTTTAAACAGACCAGAACACATTTTCTCACATGCTTTTGGAAGACTTCAAATGGGTTTTTCCATAATTGAGCCGGGCTCAAATGTTTTTTCTTTGTAAGAAAAGGCTTCTGTTGTGCCACCCTACCCCACAGCCCAGACATATGAACAACGTGGGTGATTGTCGTCACATATATCACACAACCAGTACTTGCCAGAAATTCCTGCAGTTCCTTTAACGTTGCTGTAGGTCTCTTGGCATCCTCCCTGACCAGTTTTCTTCTTGTCTTTTCATTCATTTTGGAAGGATGTCCTGTTCTTGGTAATGTCATTGTTGCACCATATTTTCCTCACTGTGTTTCATGTTATATTTAATGCCTTAGAAAATGTTTTGTATCCTTCTCCTGAGTGATACCTTTTAACAATGAGATTCCTCTGATGCTTTCGAAGCTCTTTGTGGACCATGGCTTTGAGAGATCAGATCAGATCAAACAGCTAACATGAGTTTGAATGTGATTAGTTCATTATGAACACAGCCACATCCTCAGCTGTAAAAGGGTGTGCAAACTAATGCAACCACATTATTTTAGCTTTGCTTGCTTTCAGTCAGTTTTGTTATCTTTCATACTTTAAAATGTTTTATGAAGGCTAGTTTATAATATTGCTAACAATCTGTTTTCAAAAACCCAGTGCTGTACTTCCTCATACTTATTTTTCTTATTATTGTTTTTCTTTTTCACATTTGTTTACAGCAAAAGAAATTAAGAAAATATTTCTGTCAGATTTCTATTAGATTCCAACCCATTATAGTAAACAATGTCATTCCTTAAAGATACATGCAATGTTTCTGCAAAATTCTCCATTTGATAAACAACACAAAATAGAGAGCTGATTTTATTCCTTTAATTTTAGTTCAGAGTTTTAAGTAAAATTATCTCACTTTAATGAGCAAAAAAGACAATCTAAGTCAAAAGGGCCAGTTTTACAAAGTGTTTAAAGACCATTGTTGTATCTAAACGCTGGTCTCTCTGAATGACATTGTGTCATTGAGTCCTGAGGTTTGTAAACACCTCTCACATTTTCCTCAGAAAATGTCATATTCTAGTTATTTTTATTTCTCACTTAATAAAGATTTCAGAATGTTTTTCAATTGAGATGTACAGGTTTATAGGTCACATGGACAATTTCTGAAATGTTTTATCATGATCAATTTCTTTTAACAGGGGTGCGTAGACATTTTCTATCCACTGTCTTGGTGACTCATGCATCATAAAAATAGTTGATCAGATCTGAGATCATTATCTAATGCAGTAGAACCTGACCTGTTTCATAGGACGCAGATAAATAATGCGATTTCTTTCGGCAGGTATGCGCAGCACCTGGTCCAAGACCTGTTCTATGTCCAGCTTTTTGCACTGGGCATAATCAATGCGATTCACTATGGGAGAATTCTCCACCTGTAAGTACTTCAGGACCCTGCAGCGAGTAGCTACACAAATCAAAGTGATAACATACAGTCAACACAGTTGGCAGAACTTAAGTATCTAGATAACAGTTATTAAATACTCACCATGAACAAACATCATTTTAGGGCAGTCTTTCATGACGAGGTCTGTGATGCCACAATTTGTAAGTGTGATTCCCACTAGATTTTTGGATTTTAATGTGAGCACCTAAAGGAAAAAGTACAATACACTAAAACAAATTTTCCAGTAAAATAAATTCTTATATTTAGAGTTAAAAATGTTCCAGCAGCACACCTGAATGTGGTCATCCTCAGTCACTGGGTCACTGGTGCTGGTCGACTTGTCTACCGTGTGTTTTCTTTTCACTGCAATCCGTGGCATAGACTTTGAAAGCCCTATAGGGATGGTAAAAGTTTTTATTTTTATATCTTGTCATTATCTTTGTATTCAAATGTAGCAAATAAATAATGCCTGTGAAAGCGCTCACCTTTAAACTTTCTGATTTTGGCTTATTGCAAAATACATTATTTTCTCCGAAAAAAGCACATTTTATATTTGAATTATATATCATTCTTAATTACATATGATCATTTAAAATCTTGGCTATCCCTCTCCATCTTTAAAAAGTTAATAAACATAAATAATACAATCTCATTTTAACCTTTTCTTCATACATTTCTATGGCTATTCCAAGGCTGAAAACCGAAAGACAGAAAGAAATGATGACAATTATCAGTAGGATTGAATTTAAGGCTTTAACTGTGTACTAACTGTACTAAAATCAAGCCATTCCAAATGCATAAATTATTATTAAAGTTTCACAGAATAAATCAAATAAACATTATGAAAACATTTAACACATTGCAACAATGCATAGTATAAAATAAAATGAAATTCAACCTTTAAATGTTTAACTGCACTCGTGTACAGTAAATAATAATGTATAGGTCTTCTGACCTGCTGAAATGTTGTACAATTAAATATGTTCTCTCACAAAAACAAAGTGCATTAGAAATGTTCTCTGTTTGATACTACAAGAAAGTGCATTGAGAACTCGGCATGACATAAGGGGGCTCTACCACAGAGTATAGCTGATGCAGGTCTCTAGTTTGGAGTTCAGGTGATAAACCAGAAGTGGATAAAGTCTTTGCAGACAAACTCGCTCTTGACATTCTGGCATTAGATGTTTTGCAAATCGCTATCTGTGGGTGTTTATGAGATATACTGAAATACGTTCGCACCGTGGACCGTGCAGGCCGTGGTTTCTATCATCAGACTATATGGAAGTTTGGAACTGGTAAAGGTCTGTGGTACCAGAGTTGCTTTGTATTTGTAGAGCACTTCATCAACTGACGAGAAAAAAAGAATGGAATAGTCTAGTAGCACAATGAGGGTCATGAGGGTTATTCAGTGCTCAAAGGCAGCATATTTAGGGGCAGGCAATCCTCCACCTTCTTCAACTTTCAGTTCTACTGAAGAATGCAAGTCCCTATTCCTGCACCATCCAAACCAAACCAAGGCCAATTACCCCAAATCCAGTTCTCTGAAGTCACAGCCTTCCGCAGCCTTCTGCCTGCCACTCCTTCCCCACATTAACCACATTCCAACTAACGAGCCGGGGCTCATTCAAAAAATTACATTAGTTTACAAGCAAAATTGATAGGAACTTTTCCAGGGCACAAAGGTTCTCGCGAGACGCCCACCAACACTGTGCAGCTCAGTCATGCCGTCAGTTCCTGTAGCGTTACACTCATCACCCACTGCCACAGCCGTTATCCACTCCCTCAAAGGTAAAAGTACCCAATAAAGAATGTTTTCCTCTTTAGATATGAAGGCAAAATTATTAAATGCATGTTAGTTGTATTATTTACAATCTTTAAAATTATTTTATCATTTTAAAAGTAATATTTTGATCGACTGGAACGGATAATCTGAACAAATTTGTGAAAATAGGCAAATATTATGCATACAATTGCTCAAAATATTATTCCCTATCATTTTGCTAAAAAAATTTCAAGTCATTAAAGGTTCCAAAAACAGAGGTAAATATCAGGAAATGAAAGACTATATTCTACTATGTTGTCTAAATTTCATCTTTAAATCTCAAACCCAATGGTTTTCACTCTACAACAATAAATGGGAAACTTTATACAGAGGCTACTATATAAATAAATGTATAGGAGATAAATAATTTATATTATGTATCATCAAAATACGTTTCTGAATTTGAATTAATATTAAATAATAACATTAAAATAACATTCATTTAAGAGCAGAACAAGTCATTTCATCTCCTAGTTTTAAAGCAGTTTTGTGTTGCCTTACCCGGGTCGGGTGTTATGGGGACCGAGCAGAGCCTACTGCAAGCACGTGTCATTGGTCGACCGCAAAACGTGTCTGTGGACGATGTTTGAGGGACCTTTCCACTGTGGTGGTGTACTGTGCTGCTTTCTGCTTTAGCTCTTTGTTTGGGAAGAGGGTGGGAAGATGGGCTCTCCTCTCCTCCTGGCTGATGAAAGGTGGCATGACCGCCACGCTCTGGGCCTGAGTGAGACCTGCTGCAAGCGCAATGCTCCCTCAGACAACCACCATCCCTTCCTGCTGCATCACGCTGCCTTCCGAGATTTCCTGATTTCACTTTACAGTCATCAGAGCATTCACTTGCCTCTTTATTTTTGTCTTGCACACCATCTACTGAGACTTCATTGGCTGCTTTTATGTCTGCTTTGATTTGTTCACTGGTCACTTGGCAACCTTTTTCATAACTGAGATACTGAGCTCCCCAACGGCGCAAAGGAGTTTTCCCTTTATCTGTCAAAACAGAGCAATATTAATCTGAGGATAGGTTCCAAAATCATAATATCATAATAATCCATAATATATACAACCTCTTGTGGTGAATCCTTCTGCATCATCTATCTTCTGTGGCATGTGTGCCTTAGGATACTGTTGATGGGAGCAATAAGTGCTTTGGGCTTCATCATCATCGCTGTCAGAATCCGACACCACTACTGGAATATTCTTAATGACTGGCTGCACTCCACTGGGCCCTACACAAGACGAATAAAGGTTTATCTTATTTTATGTGATTTGTGTATTTTATTTATCTTTCGATATGACATTCCAGCCTGGTTTGGCAACTTTTAGTGTTCACTTTAGAGTTCCTCAATGTAAACTTTGTTCCTCTGTTTATTAAAGTAAGCCAGAGGTCAACAATTTTAATTCTTTTTTTTCCACCTGATGTGTGTGTGTGTGAGTGTGTGTGTGTGTGTGTAGGGTAGCGATTTGCCACTGTACTGTGTATGTATTACATGTATGTAATATGTTACATGTTGAAACAGCAGATTATAACTGTAAAGTACTTTATGTGTCTAATATGAATTTCCTTCAGGACAATAAAGTTCATCTTATCTTATGATGGAAAAGAGTCAACTTCCTACCTGCTTGCTCTTCGTCTTGATCGGGTGCCTGAGAGGATCCTTTAGACTCCTTGCTTTGACTGACTCCTGTAACCTGTGGCTCAACCTCAATATTCTCCACCATCAAACCTTCCACATCATGGATCTCTGCATAAAATATAAATAACAGTTTAATACAGGACACAACAGCAGATTTCATTGAATTGGTAAAGTATCAAAAACAGAACATACCCTCCACTCTGTGCGGTGCCATGTCAACAGCATTGTCCCGGTTTTGTGGATGAATATTTGCATCATTATTGTTAAGGTGATTGTTATTGTTGTTCTGGTTGGGGTTCTGGTTACTGACCAGGGCAGAAGATACACCAATACCAGTACCAGCACTCAGGCCAACCCGAGCACAACCCTGTAAAAAACATGGATAGTGCAAATATGAAGACGATGACACCCACAGTCCTGATTATGCTGAACATAATTTTAATAAATTATCCCAAATGTATTACAGTGGTACCTCGATGTACGCCGTTTATTCTTTCCTCAGAAAGCAACTTTGAAAGTGGGTTTTTTTTTTGTTTAATGATGTCATTCATTCAGAGCATGAGATAACTGTGCATGATGTGTTTCTGTATAAACCTCTTGATGGCTTCTTAACTGTCATGTAATAATAGTATTAAGGGATTAAAAAATGCTGAGGATGGAGGTACCAGGCAGGAGGAAAAAAAGAGTAAGACTAAGAAGGCACATTTAAAAGATACGGTGGTACGGAGACAAATGATCTGCTGCGGGAATCCCTAAGGAGAGCTGCTGAAAGAGTAAGAAGTTTTACAACATCTAAAGCATGACTGGGAGAACTCATACATCTGGATTTTAAAGCAATCTGTTGCAAATGACGTAAAGCATGAGGATTCAACTTCCTCGACTGACTATGACTGACCCGTGCAAGAACTGTTCCCATCTTGTAAAAGCTCTATATGACCTCGGCCAGTGTAGTGTAGTCAAGTGTCAGGGTGTAACTGATCCTCTATCGCTTAATGTCATCATGAGCTTATGCCATCTCTATAACAAGTATAATTGTTCTTTGCCACGCGGAACCATGTTGAACATCCAGTCGTCATTAAAAGAAAATGGAAATTGTTCTATTACAAGAGGCACAAATGTATACGTTCCTGTCAACAGATAAAAATAAGAACATGATGACTATGTTGCTTTGCATATAAGTGACATACAGCTGTCATCACTTAAGGTGCACTCACATTTGTTGCCAATTATTTAGACAATAATGGCTGTATGTTAAATAGTTTTAGAGAACAGTACATCTATACTCCTGTACAAGCTGCACACTGACTAGCCTGAAATTCTACTCATAAATGTCTCATAAGAAGATACTAAAGTGTGTGGTGAAATGTGAGGGGTGTACTTACTTTTGTGATATAGTGTACACACACACACACACACACACCAAGAATGCTAGCATTATGGCTGTTCACCATTACACCAACACTGACTGCATTCATTCATTCATTCATTCATCTTCTACCGCTATATCCAATCTTCCCTCGGGTCACGGGGAGTCTGTGTCTCAGGCGTCTATGGGCATTAAGGCAGGATACACCCTGGATGGAATGCCAACCCATCACAGAGCGCAAACACACACTCACATTCACACACACACATTCATACACTAGGAACAATTTTCCAAGGTGCCAATCAACGTACCGTGCATGTTTTTGGACTAGGAGGAAACCGGAGAACCCGGAGAAAAACCCCCTGAGACACGGGGAGAACATGCACAAACTCCACACACACATGGCCGAGACGGGAATCGAACCCGGACCCTGGCGGTGTGAGGCGAACATGCTAACCACTAAGCCACCGTGCCCCTCTACACTGACTGCAATGATATAATAATAATAATAATATAGAGTTGTTCACTGCTGCACCACGTTCCCAAATCTTTTTTGGTTTGTGTTGTTTTTTTTTCCTCTTTCACAGGAAATGAGGTGGACAAGAAGGCCTCGCTCACAATCTCCAAAAAGTGACTGTCATTTCATGTGACTGAGCTCAGGGCTGTGTGTAGACAAGCTTCAACACCAAATTCCAGCAACAATATCTTTATGGCCTGGACCTTGCTTTCTGCACTGGGGCACAGTCCAGCTGCAACAGACAATGTCCTTCTCCAGCTGTTCCCACAAATTTGGAAGTTAGCATTTTCTTGCTATGTTTAAATCTAGCCCTATTAGAGCTGGGAGATTATAATCATCATTATCGATTCATGTTTATTAATGTTAAAAAAAATAAAAATGGATTTTACAATTCAATCGCGGTTTGGCACGGCGAGTTTCCGTGGTTCTCCGCCTCCGGCCCCGCATTACACTTGGGAAATACAAAATACAACATGGCGGCATTCTGACGAATCCAAAGAGCTTGTTTCAAAGAGGGGGCGGGGTTTCATCATTCATATGGAAATGGTTTGTGTTTGTAACTTCAGACGTTCAACAAACCAAAACTGAAGGCCCCCGCTGTAACATTTATTTAAAGTTTATGGCGACTAAAGCCAGCAAAATGACTCATTTATTCCAAACAGAAGCACGGTGTTGAATGGGTGAGGTGTGTGTGTGTGTGTGTGTGTGTGTGTGTGTGTGTGTGTGTGTGTGTGTGGCACTGCGGGATAAACATGAGAGCGGCAAAACAGCAAACACATTTCCCCAGTCTATTCAATATCTAATAATAAAAAAAAAAAAACAGATTTTATTAATGTGACACATCACCCAGATCCAAGCACTACCCTAAAATAACAGCCTGATACCTTTATTTCCTCTAAGAACTTTACAGTTGGGGGACACGGTGGTTTAGTGGTTAGCACGTTCTCCTCACACCGCCAGGGTCCGGGTTCGATTCCCGTCTCGCCCATGTGTGTGTGGAGTTTGTGCATGTTCTCCCCGTGCCTCAGGGGTTTTTCTCCGGGTTCTCCGGTTTCCTCCCGGTCCAAAAACATGCACGGTAGGTTGATTGGCACCTTGGAAAATTGTCCCTAGTGTATGAATGTGTGTGTGATTGTAAGTGTGTGTGTGTGTGTCCTGCGATGGGTTGGCATTCCATCCAGTGTGTGTATGCCCATGAATGAGATAGACACAGCTCCCCGTGACCCGAGAATAAGCGCTGAATGAATGAATGAATGAACGAACTTTACAGTTGGCACAATGCAGCCATCCCAGACTCCTCAATCAGACTAAAGTGATTTGTACCTACACAGGACGCTACAGCACTGTGGATGCATTGCTGCTCCCGCTATGCTTCAAATTACAATTGACTGTGGAACATCATGAGTTTTTCAATGACACAAACTTTCAGTGAATGTAATGTCACTTGTGCTGAGCCAAAAATCCACCATGCTTATATCAGGTTATAAGAGACAAAAGGAACATGTTGATACAAATGCTTGTGTTGTAACTATTAACCTTTAAGTAACTAAGTTAAGTAACTACTTAACTATTAAGAATGGTGGAAGAACAATACTTTGGGTTTTGGATTTGTGTTTTTTGCAGGTGCCTGGAAAATTAAACATGTAGAAGAACAGCGAAACACTTACCTTTGGCGGCTCACGGAACATCTGGTCGAGGGAGATGAACTCCAGATTGGGCAGCATTTCAATACACTGGCTAAAGGACTCCAGCTTAATGGCATGACAGCGCACTAGTGTAAGATCCAGCAGTCTGCTCCAGCGAGAATGATCTGAGAAAAAAACAATGCGTGAACCGTTCAGTCAAGATTTACCACACAACAAACACGATGTTCATATAATTTACTGTGTTTACAGACAGACTTAAGTAACCCTAATAAGTATAATGATCATATATGCACCTTAAAAAAGGCCTCTCACTAAACAGAAGGTAAATGGAGTCATCATATACTGATAATATTCACACCAGTATGGAAGGAGAATCTCCAGTTACTTCCTCTTATACTTAGCTATTATAATGAAGAAACTTAAATTTGTTTATGTGCTTTATTTTCTTGTTGAAATGATTTAGAGAGTTATTTCTATTGTTTATTCTGCAGTTACTGGATTTGGATATTATCCATATTAGTACATAATATTATTATGTTTGATATTTAGTTTTCTTCTTTTGTTCATTTATTTTCGACAGAAACTACCTATATTTCTACATTTTGTCACATTATAACTACAAACAAATGTATTTTATTGAGATTTTATGTAACACAAAATATTGCATCATTGTGAAGTGAAAGAAAACGATACATAAATGTAAAATATTTTTTACAAACTAAAATCTAAAATGTGTTGTGTGCATAAGTATTCACCCCCTTACTGTAATCCCCCTAAATAAAATCCAGTGCAATAAACTGCCTTCAGAAGTCCAAACTTCTTTATTTGAACTTGTATAAAATAAATGTAGTCAGTATTTTAATCAAAAACTGTAAAATACATGAGTATCTGTACTTCTATTTCAGGATGTGAAGGATGTGTAGTGAATTGGATCGACACAATTTCTAAATGATCACACTAGTTTTATGACCACACCTGGCTGGGTCATCTTATTTGCACTTCTGGCCCTTCACCTTTGACTTCGTGCCTCCCAAATACTGTCATTTAAATCTCAAACAAACCCCCCCCCCCCACAGGATGCTGGCACATTTCGTGAACTCAGCTACACACACACACACACACACACACACACACACCTGCAAGTAACGCTGCTGATCAATTCAGCGTCTGTAAGTTAAACCCTTTTAATTAAGGTGAATTTGAATTCCTCTTTACGATTCTCATCAAGGTGTGATACATTTGATTCCTTTAACTCGACGTCTATATCTCGCCTCTCTCTCTCTCTCGTCTGTCTTTTCCTCTTCCTCTCTCTCTCACTTTCTTCCCCTCAGTACTATTGTATATAGATGTTTGTCATAGATTAGTGCGTCATGTGCCGTCTATTAAATGTTGTATATACACAAGTGATTGTCTTTGTTTGTGCCTCACAATTACAAGTCAATGAATCTTTGATCTTGCTACCTCGCTCAATTACAACTTGTATTATATTAGAATAGTTATTTTCTAGGCCAGGAATATAACTTTTCTTGGGATTAATGAATAATTATATTGTCTGCTCGCCGGACGAACAGATCAAATAATTAAGCTATTGATTCCTTTAATATTCAATCTAACATTCAGTAGTCATAATTAATTATAAACCATTATAATTAACATGAGTATTTGGATGTACATGTTGTAATTTCAACTTAAATTGTCGGTTACAGACTGGTGGAGAAATTGAAACAAGTCTTGTACTTGTCCGAATATGTAGTTTATTACCCCGTAATCTTAATACATTACAATGTTATGGTGGATAAAGTGCAAATGCTGCAGAATGAAAAAGTGGAGGAATGTTTTAGATCACTTCAAAATAAAACAAAGAAAACACTGCACATTGCAGATAATGTTTATAAAGTAATTTGAGTTTTCTATGGTGCAATGGAACTAAAAAATGCAAGAAATTTATTACAGTTTTTGAATCATGTATTGGATCATTTTTCAGATCAGCAAAAAAAGGGGAAGGAGATAATACAAATAATTTCCATTTATAAGACAAAATGTAACAGTAAGGAGATTCTCCCATACAGAAGTTATGAATAATGTGTTTTTCCTCTGCTCATGTAAAGTTTGACTGCTCATCACAACTGCTGTCTAGTTATGAAATGATTTAAAAAGCAACATCAGCAGGAAAAAACAATATTTCAATTGGCAATCATTAAAAATAATACATTTGTAAACAATAATCTGCACACTGTTTTGTGAATCATGATCCGAATGGGGATTAAACATGAGCCGTTACACAGCTATTATTTGTATACAGTGAGTTCAGGAGACCCTCCACAGTGACGTGTAGAGCAGGGAATACAAGATGTTTTATAATAAATACACAGATTTGGTTCATGGAACAAACAAGCAGCTTTAATGGAGACAGGAACAGCACATCACTATACTGAGTAAAATTCAATAAATAAATGAGTGAGAAAAATAATGCGTTTAATTAAACAAGTAGTTTCCCTCTACACAGACACTGTGGAAGAACTTCTGAACGCACTGTATTTGTATTTTGATGTAATATGGCCATTATTCCAATGACGTAGCAGCTGGCTGCCTCAGGCTGGAGCTCTCCTGCTCTCTGATGTGAATGAGATCACAGACTCTGTAACATCTATTATCTACTTTTTTTTCTGAAGATAAATGCATTTACTCCACCACTCATTTAACTTCCAACAATGATACGCCACGGTTTATAGCAGGACTCTGGAAGCTTTGCCAGGCGTAAGAGGATCTCTACAGGAATGGGGACAGAAGCCTGTACAATAAGGCCAGGAACACACTGACAATATAGATTAGAGTGGTGAAGAGGAGTTACTCTAACTCTGCTGCAGTGTGGAGAGATTACAAGCTACCAGACACCACCATCCTCAACAACTGGGTGATTGGCCGAATAACTTTTATTGTATATTTGAAATTCCTGGTGTCACATTTCACAGCAATCCTGACCATCTCACCACTCAACCCTTAACCTCCAGCAGCTCCACTCCTGAAGTTTGCACACAACACTACAGTCACCAGCCTCGTCCATGACGGTGACGAGTCTGCATACAGATGTGAGGTGTGTTCAACAGCTGCCTGCCTGGTGCATTCATAAACCCCTTTGTTTCAGAGTTGTTTCTTCACACCTCCATGTTGAAAAGGGGCGTGGTTCACTGGGGGTAAGGGGTTGATAGTAGAATATGGAGAAAAGGTGAACCTAAAGAAATACCTGTAATCCAGCTGTGTGGGTGGTGAAGATGTGGACAGTTGTAGATGACGAGGTATTTGATGGAGGGAAACACTTCATTAGTAGCCTTCATTCCAACATCAGTGATGATTCCTGGGTTTTCTATTACATCAGCAAGACCATATTTTACCAGCTCAGTGTGACTCAATTTACCTGTGAAAGAAAAAGACAAATGTTAGCAAAATAACTGAAATCTTACCACAAGCACATGGCAACATTTTCCTCATTATACAGTAATTAGACAGGCTGTAACGTTAATTTTAACCCCTTCAATACATTAACCCCTTCAATACATTAGTGTGTGTGTGTGTGTGTTTACATATCTAAATGCCATTATTATTATTTCTTTCTATCAGAATTGTGCTTAAGTGTTATTATTCTTGTTGTAAAAAAAAAAAAGCAGCAACTGTTTATTCTTGTGTACTTGAGTTTGCATTAACCTTTCTGGAATAAATCTTATCCTTGGATCGAGACTTAAAGCACTTCCTGTACGTCGCCCTGGATAAGGGCGTCTGCTAAATACCGCAAATGTAAATGTAAATGTATTTGTGATTATTATTTTGTTAGTGTTTGTATTATTATTCATTTGGGAACTGTTATTATGTTCCACACAACATTATGTTGCACACAAACCCGGAGAGTGACGAGAGAAACAAGAGGAGAGAGAATGTTTATATGTACATTGTTGTTTATTTTGTGATGTGAACGTATGGCACGTATAATGTGTGGTCAGAGAGGTATGTTGTATGTTATATTTCTTGTTTATTGGTTTCCTTGCCGTAAACGTGTACAATCAGTTCAGTCTGTCAGACATACAAATGTGTACTTATATTTTGGATTTTTGTGCATTGTGTAGTTTGACAGTGGATTTATTTAAAGTTGCAACAAGTGCAAAGAAAATGATTAAACCATCATTCATAACAAAGCTACAGTATGATGTATTTCCTGGAGGGAGTGACAGTGAAAGTCGCAGTGAAGACAACTCCAGGTGAAAGTTCCCCAGGCGGAGCTGAAGTGAATTGTGAGCGTGCTCCAACACGTCGTCACCGGACTGCGCGTCATAACCACACATAAGCCACACTTTACCTATAATTAGTGCTGTTTGCAAATTCATCATTATTTTGTGATCTGACCGGGACACAAGGACTGAAACTAACAATGTGTTTTTAGCACTTCATGTGTGATGTGTGCAGTAGGAAGGACAGACTGGTACAATGTGTAGGTGGGATTGCATCAAGGATCGGCTCGGAGCCCTGTCCTGTTTGCAGTGGTGATGGACAGGGTGAAGGACGTGGTCAGACAGGAACCTCCACGTGATGTGATGTTTGCAGATGATATTGTAATTAGTGGTGAGAGTAGAGAGCAGAGGGAGAAGAGTCTGGAGAGGTGGAAGTGTGCGCTGGACAGAGTACATGTGTGTGAGGGAAGACAGTGGAATGCTGAGGCTGCAGGGAGAAGAGGTGAATGTAAACTAATGGAGAGTTTGTTAGGGAAGTGGAGAAAAAAACCTGTTGGTGTCTGTATATGTACATTATCATGAACTGATCTGTTAAATACACATATCAACATTACATAGACCCTTTATAACAAAACAATTTGATGTTTACATCAGACAGGCTGTTTCTTACTTACACTGCAATAGGAATTCATCAACATATCCAAGGTGCAAAGTCTCAAATTGTGGAAACTCAAGTTCGGCCATTTTCAGTGCTGAGAAGACTCCATCTTTGGTTAGAGAAGGCTGGATACGAACTTCATGCAATCTGACATTCACAAAATATATATACAATTTATTCAATTGTATTAACTGATTAGAAGCATATTTCCATTACAGAGATACTCTTACCCATGTGCAGCAGTAATGATGAGATAGCCCAAGTCCACTTCAAGCGCATTCTTACAGGCACCCAATACGATAGTGTGCAAATTACGAAATCCCCCTTTAACACAAACCATGTTATATTGAGGCAAAGTCAACACTGCTACAGTCCGATCTGTTATTATGTTATTATGTTATCTATGAAACAACAGAAAAAACACCCCTACACAGAGGGGAAACAAAAATAAATCATAGAGAAATGATTAACATTCCGCAACATACAAATGAAATCGTCACAAATGTTTGTTTAATTACTAATTTAACCATTTTAACATAAGCTGCTGATTCACAAACAACCAAATAAAATCATAAGATCACTTTAGACAACTGCTGATAGAGGCTTGGGTAACGGCCACTGTTAAAATGTGTTTAGCTGTTCATTATCACAGAGAATTCCAAGAAATATGCAATAAAAACATTAAAATATTCAAAGATCATTTTAAAAATGTTGGAAAATGTAAATAAACATTATATATTAAGAACTTGAAAATACAGTTAGTCAGTTCTGATATTAGCTTCAGTAGCGATGTCATTTCTATCAGTTTCTATTTTTGATTGTGTGTGTGTGTGTGTGTGTGTGTGTGTGTGTGTGTGTGTGTGTGTGTGTGTGTGTGTGCCACTTCACATTTTCCAAGGAATATGTACCAACACCACTTTCTCCCCTTTCGGCTTGCCTAAGGTGATCCAATCAGATCAGGGTAAAAATGATGTTTTAATGGAGGCTATAAGGGCATTAAAAAATGAAAGCGTTTCTAGTCTGTATCCTTCAGCTGGTAAACATTGTTTACTTGTCCTTTAAGTCGATGTTGGGAAAGGACAGGACTTGCTTTGTTTAATTCTGCTGATTATTTTTCATGCGAGACATTTAACTTTAGCTTTTTTGTTTGAAAATTCTCAGGAAAGCCAACTAATGTATTGGATAATGTGTTTAGTTATTATGAGAGGATGCATAAAGCATGGGGAGCGGTCCGAGAAACTTTAAAATTGTCCCAGATTAAGATGAAGTAGATATACCATAATAAAAAGGCTGTTCCCTGGTTTAAGTTACGGAGGCACAGTTTGTTACCATTGGCAGGTCCTCCCTTAGCTAGGTGTTCTGGATACGAACTTCATGCAATCTGACATTCAATAAAATATATATACAATTCATAAAATTCTTAAATTTATAAAAAGATTATAAGAATAGAATTAAATTAGGCAAACCAACACTGTGCAGTTGAAACTACAGTGCGTAAAAAACCTACCCATGTATGTCACATTAATAAACTGAAGTGTTGCAGATATCATTCCAGGGAAGTACCTGCCAAAGTACATTATCCCATTTGACTCCCCAGGCTGTTATATCTACAATGTTAGAGGGATCTAATCAGTTGTAGATGTGCAAGCATTGTGTACATTTTGAATGAATTGCCTGCCAGGCTTATAATTCTGTATAATATCCTATCAAATATATCCTATCAAATAAATCTGTTTAAATTTCTCTTTTTATCATTTACATCAGGAGCCGCCAAACCGCGGCTCTTCGCCTGGTTTCATGCGGCTTTTACGTTCATATCGAAGTTTGTGGGTTTTTTTAATGTGCGTGTTCACTCCACTTGAGCTCAACACAGTATTTTACATCGTGTGTGAGATGTAAATACCACAAAGTTTCCCAGTAGGGGCAAGATCATTTAAGTCAGCGTTTCTCAAATAGTGGAGGTGATTCGAGACATGGATACGGATTTGAGACACGTCACATGCACAACAAATCCTGTAAGAGTACTGTTAAAGAATAGCAGCCACCTATAGTGCCCACAAGGCTTCATTTCTGATTATGGCACTCAAAATGTTCTCGTTTTATAAATGATGAAAGGGAAGGCATGCAGCTGCAGCTCTTCCCCTTTAGCATGGCTGTGGATCGCTGCCCCTCCCATGTTTGAAATGTTGACTTTTTAATGCACCATGTATATTTTACACTTTTCAGGTCTTGAGCTCTCATTTAACCCTTTTCATCATGAAGTAAAACATTATTAAATACACATATCCATGGCATTGCATGACTTTACTATAAAAGTACGAGCTGTAACAGAGTTGTTGTTAACCCATACAGAGACCTACTGTGAGCTGAAAAACATTTCCATGACTTTTTCAAAACTTGTCCAAAACTGAAACTGCTAGTTTAAAATGTCATGTTTTGTCCTGGTTTGTCCAAACGTATGCACTGTGGTATTCTCATATTCATAGTTCATTACTCTCATAAGTCATGTGGGAGTTTTTTCAGAGCCTGGAAAAAGTGTCACAGACACAAAATCCTCAAATCACAGTCCGTCCCCTGTCATTAAAGGTACAGTTCAGCTATAATTTACTCATTTACAATAAAAGGCATGACAGACATTAACTAAACTATTCCACAGCTGAGAAGGAAACCTTAACTTTAAAACACTGTGGGTGTCCACACAGGGACCAGTAGTTTGCCTGTTGTTGTTTATATGGATCACAATCTACAGGCATTTCTATATCTTATGTGTAAGAGCCATGGAAATGATTTGCTGATTTGTTAGTAAAAGTGTTGTATAGTTGTGTTTAGGTGTTTTTGAGATGTCTCTTCCGGGTGTTGGCAGACGTCATGCTGATGTCATTTCCAGTGAGAGATGCGAGAAACATGTTTTTTCTTTTGAGTAGCTTTGGAGCGACATTCAGTAAAAGTATTGGATACAATTTGCTGGACTTTAGTGTGTTTTTGAGTTGAAACACTCACATAGAAAAGCTAACGAATTGCTAATGAAACATTATGTATAACCAGAATCAATGGCTGATGCAGTGGATGCTGTAAATACAAGAGCACACATTAGCTAATAAAAAAACTAATGATAATGTTGGTGCATGTTATAATGATAATGTTATAATGGTGTGTTGTCTGAGATAATATGCACTATGTGAATTAAGACTGGTTACTGTTTCTTGTGGGGAATAGTAAGGTGTAGTTACGTAGGTGGGGAATAGTAGGTGGGGAATAGTAGGTGGGGAATAGTAGGTGGGGAATAGTAGGTGGGGTGGGGAACAGTAGGTGGGGAACAGTAGGTGGGGAATAGTAGGTGGGGAACAGTAGGTGGGGAATAGTAGGTGGGGAATAGTAGGTGGGGAATAGTAGGTGGGGAATAGTAGGTGGGGAATAGTAGGTGGGGAATAGTAGGTGGGGAATAGTAGGTGGGGAATAGTAGGTGGGGAACAAATAGTAGGTGGGGAAGGTGGGGAACAGTAGGTGGGGAACAGTATGGAGAGTAGGTGGGGAATAGTAGGTGGGGAACAGTAGGTGGGGAACAGTAGGTGGGGAATAGTAGGTGGGGAATAGTAGGTGGGGAATAGTAGGTGGGGGAACAGTAGGTGGGGAACAGTAGGTGGGGAACAGTAGGTGGGGAACAGTAGGTGGGGAACAGTAGGTGGGGAATAGTAGGTGGGGAACAGTAGGTGGGGAATAGAAGGTGGGGGAATAGAAGGTGGGGAACAGTAGGTGGGGAACAGTAGGTGGGGAACAGTAGGTGGGGAATAGTAGGTGGGGAACAGTAGGGAATAGTAGCACTAACTTAAAAACATTTTCATTGCTTTATCAACAAATATAAGGAAAACAGATGTACACAAGATAACCAGTCGTCCTCACCTGACCTCCAGCTGTCCTCCACCACATGCTGTATTAATCCTCCTAAGAAAGGAACCCTTACAAGTTCTAGCTGCTCCAGGTTGCGTGCAGAGGCCAAACCGGTCACCAACGGTACATACTTCAAGGAGTTGATGGGACCAGCACAGTTCCTCATGACAAACGTGCGCAGACTAACACACAAAAAATCTTTAAATGGCTGAGGTTTTGTGAGACGAACCCACTTTAGATACAAATGTCTGAGCATGGACACACAGGGGATTTCTGGGACATTGACTCCTGAGGAATAAAATGATGATAGACATAGTATTATTGTTAAATATATTCCAATAAACAAACAATGTTGTTAAACCAATTAAATACACTATAGGGAAATTGTAAGTGTTTTTAACGTACCAACAAGATGAAGGGTCTGAATTTTCGCTGCAGCTGGAATTGTAAGTTTGTTTTCTGGGGGAATTGGAAATGCCCCATTGCGGTTCTTGAACTTTCCAAGTATGTGAACCTGAGGCATGTAGTTCCATATTGCTTCTACTAGCTCCAAATGAGATGTTTCCACACCCTTTAAAAAGTTAAATAATGAAATATGTCATGGGGGGGCAATTGTTTGTGACCCTTGTAAAAAGCGTTCAACAAAAAAAATGTTGATAAAGAATATAAGAAATGAAGAATTAAAAACAAAATGTTCATTTATTTGTATGTATTTTGCTTACCAAAAGACTGGGACAAGCCTGAAGAGCCTCCAAAACACCAGGAATACTGAAAGCTTCATATCCCCTAACTCTTCTACGCTCTAAATAACGTGGATGTAAACCGTACAACTGCTCCAAATCAGGCATCTTCTTTAGAAGAGTGAGAAAGTTTGTGTCTGTAAAGCCTATGTGAAATGCACATAACAAAAGCCATTTTACAGCTGGGTTCATGTGCTAATCAATATTCTGTACCAACATGCAATCTATAAAATCATGTCAGAAGGGCAGGAAAACGGTTACAGAATCATGTTCATAAAGGGAACAATAATGGCACACAGACACAAAAAAACCTATTGCATGTAAGTGTTAGAGCTGAGAGATTATAATCTTTATTATCGATTAACTCGAGTTTATGGTTTATAGCGATGTTGAAAAACAAAAATGGATTTTACGATTCCTCCTTTTTCTGACACGACGAGTTTGCGTAGTTACATTTACAGCTGCATTACACTTGTGAAACACCAAATACAACATGGCATTGCTCTGGCGAATCAGAAGAGCTCGTTTCCAAGAGGGGGCGGGGTTTCATCAGTTGTATGGAAACGGTTCGGGTTTGTAACTTCAGACATTCAACAAATCAAAACCGTGCTGTAACATTTATCTAACGTTTATAAAGGAAGCAGAACGACTCATATATTCCGGCACCTCACACACAACCACGTTGTTGAATGGGGAGGTGTGTGTGTGTGTGTGTGTGTGTGTGTGTGTGTGTGTGTGTGTGTATGTGTGTGTGTGGCGCTGCGGGATAAACATGACTGTGACAAAAACACAAAAACACCAACTACAATCAGGTATAAAGAGTGACACGTTTCCCCCTGTATCCAAAATCTAAAATCTAATTTTGTAAAAATAAATAAATAAATAAATAAATAAATAAATAAATCGGAGATTCAGTTTATACGACACATCACCCAGATCTAATACCGTTACTTTAGTCACTGCTAATTCCTGCCTCGTAATCACCAGTGTGGAGGGAAAAGGGAAAATATGTGCCTCTACCTGGATAAACATTACTGGCCACTTTAACATAACTGCACACTTGTCAAATAAAGATGCTGCCAAATTCCCATGTCATACACAATATAGCAAATAAATGCCTAATTCTAACTAGAATCTGAAAGCTGGGACAATGATATCTCTGTTAAATAACGTATGGCAATGAAATGCACATCAACCACATGTTAATTAGATGATAACCAAAATCCTTAGAAATCACAAGAATGCTGATTAGCTAATGAAGAGGTAATAATCTGTACTAACCTGAAGGCATGTACTCCCACCACCGGCTGGCACACAGATCCACCATTTTCACCACCCGTAAATACAGTGTCACTGCCTCTTGCAGCTTTCGTGACAGACATTCCATGCACATAATGTCAGGCATCGGCAGATAGCTGCAAATAGGAGAACATTTTTTAGTTAGTCTGAATGAAACATGCAAATGCATTCCATTTTTTGAGCGTATGCACGTAAGTGAGTGAAGGTTAACAGCTACAAGTGATGCTAGCCAGGTCACGATCAAGATGTCGGCTGACTCTAAGAAAAGAAAAGTAGATAACGAGTGTCGTGTTTTCAACAAGACATGGACTGCCAAGTATTTCTGTACAGAAGTTAAAGGTAAAGCAGTGTGCTTAATCTGTGCTAGACAGATTGCTGTGTTTAAAGAGTATAATTTGAATCGTCACTACACCACCAAGACCACCATGAAGATAAATACATGAAGATAAATACAGAAATCTGTCTGATTAAGAGCGTGCATGGGAGTCATCGCTCGCAAAACTACAAACCCAACAAGGATTTTTTTATTAAACTTCACACTCCCAGAGATGCAGCCGTCAGGACAAGTTATGTCATTTCTCACAAAATCGCCAGTAAAAGTAAGGCGTTTTCCGACGGAGAGTTTATTAAGGGGTGTTTATTGGCCTCTGCTGCGCTATGATGTCCGGAGAAAAAGGGCGCATTTGAGAGCGCTTCACTCTCCCGACGCACTGTAACAAGGCGGATTGAGGACATCGCATGAAACAGAGCTTCAGCTGAAGAACAGAGCGGCCGACTGTGACTGTTTTTCTCTGGCTTTGGATGAGAGCTGCGATGTACGCAACACCGCCCAGCTACTCATCTTTTTATGTGGGATAACTGCAGACTTTCAAATCACGGAGGAGTTGGCAGCCATGCAGTCAATAAAAGGGACAACCACTGGTAATGACTTGTTCAGAGAGGTAAATGCATGTTTGGACATTTTAGGACTGAAATGGGACAAGCTTGCAGGTGTGACAACAGATGGTTGTCCAAATCTGACAGGGGAAAAATGTTGGCCTTTTAAAGAGAATGCAGGATAAAGTGACGGAAATGACCCTGTGCAGAAATGCATTGTATCATACATCAGGAAGTGTTGTGTAAGACCGTGTTAAAATGAAACATGTCGTTGATGCTGTCAGTAAAATAGTTAACTTCATCAGAGCAAGGGCTTTAAATCACAGATAATGTGTTGCATTGTTGGAGGAAAATGAGGTTGAACACGATGACATAAGCTATCACTGCACTGTGAAGTGGCTCAGCCTTGGCAGGGTACTGAAAAGTGTCTGGGACCTGAGAGACCAGATTCAGGATTTCTGTGTTAAGAAAGGTCATGACGTCCCAGAACTTTCAGATAAAGACTGGCAGACCTCGGATTCGCTGTGGATGTGACTGCACTAATGAACAAACTAAATGTCAAACTGCAGTGCAAGGGCCTTTTTGTGCAGGAGATGTACAGTGCAGTGAAGGCCTTCATGAGAAAACTGCAGCTTCTCTCAAGCCAAGTGACAACATTCTCTAAAAAGCTTTTTGTGGATGTCAAACTGCAGCAATTTCGATTTCAAAACTCTTGAGAGTGAAAGCACATGGCCTTTTTGTGGATGATGCACCAAGTGAAGTTCAGATGGAACTCATTGGTCTGCAGTCTGACACACCTCTGGCAGATCACTTCAGGTCAGTCTCAATGGACTTTTACTCCTCCCTCAATGAGGAGAACTTTCCACACCTGAGGAGACTTGATCAGAGGATCCTAGACCTGTTTGGATCTACCTATCATTGTGAACAGACATTCTCAGTTATGAAGTTCGACAAATCCAAAGACAGATCCTGCATGACTGATGTCCACCTCTCAGCTGTCCTTCGCATCGCCACTTCAGGCATTCCGCCAGATTTCAATGCCCTTGTTCAAGCCCAGAATAGACTGGATTCTAATTCCTCTGCCGTGTGCGTGTAGAATGGAACTCGGTTCGAGCAGGGGTGTAGCTAGTGGTCTAAGTTATTCGAAGTCATTATTTCCGGGTTCTCACTGCTGCCAGATTTATTATTACAATATGCCACAGCTCCAGGGCGCCGTATCATTGCCGACCCTGCGGCTCTGTAACAAGCAATAAAAATTGCTTAATGTATATTGATAGATAATTTTATATTTCAATAATTGTTTTTGTTTTCTTATTTAACCTATACACCACAGATTTAAACACATAACCTAAATACATATTTACAGAGTGCTTTATGTGTGACGGTGATTTTCAGTACCAGCTATTTTTCAAAACATTTAATTTATGAATGAATGAAAATATCACAATGAAAGAAAGTTGGTGGCCCTCTGACACAATTCAGGCTTCTCATGCGGCCCCTGATAACTAAATGAATTGCGGTCATGTGATCATTGCCCAACGTGTTAATCACCAAATGACCCATAAACCAATCAAGAAACATCAATACATCAATCAATCAATCAATCAATCAATCAATAATCTATCTATCTATCTATCTATCTATCTATCTATCTATCTATCTATCTATCTATCTATCTATCTATCTATCTATCTATCTATCTATCTATCTATATTCTATCTGTCTGTCTGTCTGTCTATCTATCTATCTATCTATCTATCTATCTATCTATCTATCTATCTATCTATCTATCTATCTATCTATCTAATACATGTTCTATCTGTCTGTGTGCATTCCTGCGTGTCTCATATAACGCCGTCTATATTTCTCTCATGAAGATGTGGAAAACACACCTGATACACACACTTCAAGTAAACACACTTCCTTACCGTCCATCACGGAAGTGTGTTACATAAACGCATCCGATTGGGGAATCGATCCAAAAAGTTTAAAGGTCAGAAAAAGGTCAAATGATCACATGTACTTGATATACATGGTATTTATATAAAGTGTTCGGATTAGTAACCTGTGCAAGTGTAGTGCTGAATAAGAGACTACACACACACACACACACACACACACACACACACACACACACACACACACACACACACACATTGCAATATTTTACAGAAAATAATTGCTGCAAAATGACCAAATTTTGAAATGCACAATATTTTTATTAAATAAACATTTACATTATCTCTGTGTGCTGCTTTGTTGCATTGACTCGTTGTGTTGTGTTGTTACACTAATTGTGTGTTTTAATTGTGTTAATTATGTGTAGTTAATGCGTTGTTACATGGAAATGAAAGATTCTACACTTTCTTACTTTTGGTGTTAATATTAGCCTTTCAGTTATTTCTGTACCTGAGTAAAAGTTTACCAGAGGAACTGAAAAACACACACACACACACACACACACACACACACACACACACACACACACACACCACAGAGTTTTCACAGCAGCTTGCGTTGGAAAGCCAAGATGCTTTTACTGAGATTTGGGTTTTCACAGATTGAGGAAAGCGATGGTGTGTATGACGTGTGCAATGAAGCGAGTTTATTCCTGACCGACAGAAAATAGTCGAAGGTGGTATGTTCATTCATTCATTCATCTTTTCATTCATTCATTCATCTTCTAGCGCTTTATCCGATCTTCCCTCGGGTCACGGGGAGTCTGTGTCTATCTCAGGCGTCTATGGGCATTAAGGCAGGATACACCCTGGATGGAATGCCAACTCATTACAGGACACACACACACACACACACACACACACACACACACACACACACCAACACATACACATTCATACACTAGGGACAATTTTCCAAGGTGCCAATCAAACCTACCGTGCATGTTTTTGGACCGGGGGGGAGGAAACCGGAGAACCCGGAGAAAAACCCCCTGAGGCACGGGGAGAACATGCAAACTCCACACACACACATGGCCGAGACGGGAATCGAACCCGGACCCTGGCGGTGTGAGGCGAACGTGCTAACCACTAAACCACCGTGCCCCATTAAGTGGTATTTTTACTTATTCATAAACTATACATTATTTTATATAAATAGGAAATGTTTGCACAATCATAAACACCGACGCTCGCCTATAAATGCCAAACACGGATCTGCACCTTCATACATCTCCTCATCACCTCCCGTAGCGCACCATCGCCGCCTGGGAGCGTCTCGTACTGCTCGTTTGCTTCCACCTTCTCTCAGGGGAAGAGCTAAAGATCAGCTCAAGGCTCTTCTTCTTCTCTGTTCTGGTACCGAGGTGGTGGAATGAACTTCCCCTGGACGTCCCAACAACAAACAACAACAACAACTGCATCTTCAAAACCACCGACTGAAGACCCCGATCTCTTCCAACAGCATCCCATAATAACACTTCTTCCTTCTCACTGTCCAGGAAAAACATCAATAAATAAATAAATAAATAAATAAATAAATAAATAAATAAATAAATAAATAAATCCCTCAACTGTGTTCATGTTTATTTTGTACCTTCGGTTTGTAATCAATTAAAACCTGGATGAATTTATTCTTATATATATATGGAGACCTAAAGCACTATTTGTACCACATATAGATATATATATATATATATATATATATATATATATATATATATATATATATATATATATATAGGTATATATATATATATATATAGGCTGTCAAAGTTAACATGCTAATTGATTTTAATGGCACTAATGTTATTAAGGTGTGATTAACGCAGTGTGCATTAGTATTATGAGTGATCTGCTCCTTCACTCTGTGTTGTGTCGTGCAAATGAATGAAACCCGAACAAACAAAGAATAAACAAATAAATAAATAAAGGTTCAGTGCATCCACTCATGCTTCCTAAATTCCCCCCCCGAATTGACGCCCCCTAGCTGCGCATTCACAACAGGTACGATCTCCTCACTATATTAGCGTATATTACCGTATGGAACCTTACGCAAGCGCATCGCATTCCCAAATCCGTATTACGCAATAAAGCGCATTTTTACTGAACGCAATAAAGCGCTTCCGTATAACCTAAACACCGTATCACCAGTTTATATGGAAAAGCAACCGGAACACAATTCTTAAAGGAGCCACGTCCCATATTTTACACTTCAAACCAAACACTAAACAAATAACATTGTCATTAACAAGAAATTCATATTTAAAATAATTCTAGAGTAAAATAAATAATAAATAATCAATAATTGTATTAAAGGGAGAGATTTTGAGAGAAATGTATACAATTATAACATCTGTTACAGTTACAGTATTAAAAGCGATATATATATATATATATATATATATATATATATATATATATAAAACATTACATTATTACATTATAACATTATTGCAATAATAATAATAATAATAATAATAATAATAATAATAATAATAATAATAATAATACAGGTAGGGGTGTAGATCAGCAGTTTAAGGTCCTGGGTTACTGATCGGAAGGTCGGTCGGTTCGAGCCTCAGTATCGCCACGCTGCCACTTTCCATGGGTCCTTGAGCAAGACCCTTAACCCTCTGTACTCCAAGGGGGGCGCTGTATAACATTCTGGGATGTGTGAAGAAACAATTTCACTGTGCTTTAACTGTTCACATGTGACAAATAAAGACTATTCTTATTCTCCCTCATCTTCCTATCTTCTGTATACTTACAGAAAGTGCCTGTGACAGTGTGAGGACAATGTACCTGCTGGACACGCCATCGTCCAGGGGACAAATGTGTTAGATGTGTCCATCATCGGGGGTTTTCAATGCCAACACTTCTTTACGGTGGATAGAGACCGGACCAATCACCTCCTCACTGTCATTCTGACATCACGCTGATCAAAGTGGGAATCTTACACTACAAAAAAAGAGCAGGATTCACTTTTTTCTCACATTAGGGGGCGCCAGAGAGCATCGTCCCAAACCCTCTCCATCTCTCCTCCATCACCTCATCCATGTCCCTCCAATAACCTCATAATACTGTCCATCCTCGTCTACACCCAATCACCATCTTCACCTCCGCAAGCTCTGCCTCCTGTCTTATAGACCCTCTTATTTCTTACCTTCTTTCTGTCATTCTTTCATTTTTTTTATCTTTCTTCATTTATTACCTTTTTTTTTCTTTCTTTCTTTCTTTCTTTCTTTATTTTTTTCTTTCCTGCTTTTCTTTTTTCTTGTATATATTTCATTCTTGCTTTCTGTCTTTTCTTTTCTTTCTTTCTTTCTATCTTTGGTTCATTTATTTTTTTTATTTTTTGTCATTCTTGCTTTTTTCTTTCTTTCTTTCTTTCTTATACCTTCTCTCTCTTTCTTTTATCTCTCTTTCTTTCTTTCTTTTTTATATTTCTTGCTTTCTTACCTTCTTTTTCTCATTCTTTTTTCATTTTTTTTATCTTTCTTCATTCATTAGCTTGTATCTTTCTTTCTTTCTTTTTTAATCTTTCCTGCTTTTGTTTTTTTCTTTTATATATTTCATTCTTGCCTTCTTTCTTTTTTCTTTCTTTTCTTTTCTTTGTTTCTTTCTATCTTTGGTTCATTCATTTTTTTCTTTTTTATCCTTCTTGTTTCTTTCTTTCTTTCTTTCTTTCTTTCTTTCTTTCTTTCTTTTTTTTAAATATTTTTTGCTTTCTTACCTTCTTTCTCTCATTCTTTCATTTTTTATATTTCTATATTTATTAGCTTCCATCCTCGTCTACAGCCAATCACCATCTTCACCTCCGTAAGCTCCGCCTCCTGTCTTATAGACCCTCTTATATTTCTTACCTTCTTTCTGTCATTCTTTCATTTTTGATCTTTTGTCATTTATTAGCTTTTTTCTTTCTTTCTTTCTTTCTTTCTTTCTCACTTTCTTTCTTTCTTTCTTTCTTTCCTTCCTTCCTTATTTCGCTTTCTTACCTTCTTTCTTTCTTTCTTTCATCTTTTATCTTTTCTCATTTATTAGCTTATCTTTTTCTTTCTTTACTTCTTTCTTTCTTTTTCATCTTTCCTGCTTTTGCTTTTTCTTTTATATTTATACTTTTTATTTCTTTCTTGTATTCTTTCATTTTTCTTTCTTTTCTTTTCTTTGTTTCTTTCTATTTTTGGTTCATTCATTTTTTCTTTTTTATCCTTCTTGTTTTGTTCTTTCTTTCTTTCTTTCATTCATTATTTCTTTTTATATTTCTTGCTTTCTTACCGTCTTTCTCTCATTCGTTAATTTTTTTTACCTTTCCTCCTTCATTAGCTTCTTTCTCTCTATTTATTTCATTCATGTTTTTCTTTCTTTCTTCCTTTTTAATCTTTCCTACTTTTATCCTTTCTTTCTTCTTCTCAATTTATCAGTCGTTTATCCGATCAAACCCCTCGTTCCGTTCCGTTCCGTCCGCTGTAGTTCATTTCGTCCCCCTGCAGTCTCCTGCCGGTGCTCTGACATTAATACATGTGCTTATTAGCCGAGTAAAGAACATTACTGATTGCATTAGTGACTGCACATCTGGAACATCAGCCTGCGCTCACACCTACAATACAGGACTTATATTACAGATAACACAAAAGTCAAACACACCTGGTCATGTCCTGTAAACACACACATCTGTTACGTGTTTGTGTGACAGATCCGACACGTCAGCATGTTATTTTTTTTGGGGGGGGAGAAAGATTTCCTGCTGCGACGTCATTCCGACGGAGAGACTCGGGATCGTTACAATATTATATCACAGAGCGTTTGATTAAGAGCGCACAGGAAGTTGGCAGGAGGCCGAGGCGCGCTGTCAGAGGCGTTACGGCCCGCAGATTACACACGGCTGGATCCAATCTATCCCCGTCTGGGGCGAGTTTCATGTTTTACACACACCACACACACACACACACACACACACACACACACACACACACACACACACACAACACACATATACACACACACACACATATACACACTATATGCACATACACACCATATGACACACATACACACATATACACACATATGCACATACACACACATGTGCATACACAGACACACACACACACACATAACACACATGCGCATACACACACACACACACACACACACACACACACACACACACACACATACACACACACACACACACATACACACACATATGCACACACACACACACAACACACAGACACACACACACACACACACACACACACACACACACATGCGCATGCACACACATACACACACACCTACATACACATACACATACACAAACACACACGTGCATACACACACGCGCGATACACACATAAACACACACACACACACACACACACACCACACACACGACCACACACACACACACACACACACACACACACACACACACCACACACACACCACACATACACAAACACACACACACACACACACACATAACACACAACCAACACAAACACACATGCATATACAACACAGCAACACACACATGTGCATACACCCCGCACACACACAGGGCATATACACACACATGTGCATGACAACACATACACACACACACACACACACACGCAATGCGACAAGTATACATACACACACACGCGCACACACACAATCGCGCGCACACTCCACACGCGCGCACACACCCACACACGCACACACAGACACACACACACACACCACACACACACACACACACCACACACACACAGCGGTTCACCCTGAAATAAAGATCACTCATTTATGACCCGCTCGCTGATTCTGTACAAACGCTTTTAAAACGTCAGTCAGTGAAAGAAAACTCAAAACCCTGCTGTCCATCCTCTCCTCTACATCCCTACATTCTCTCACTCTTCTAACCCTCTTTTCTCCTTACTTTACTCCTTTCTTTCTTCTTTTTTCCTTTCTTTCTTCTATCCTTGCTTTGCACCGTTCTTTCTTTCTTTCTTTATATAAATGCAAATACATATTCTAATGTAATATATATAATTATATTATAATGTACACACACACACAGATATATATATATAATAGCTATATATATATATATATATATATATATATATATATATATATATATATATATATATATTATATATTATATATATATAATTTACATATACATTTCTATATTTATAGTGTACATTTACTATTACGTATTATTAATACTATATTTATGTGACCTATAATAATAACAGTAAGAAATAATAATAATAATATAATAATAATGCACAATATAAACATAATATATACTAGATATATATATATATATATTATATATATCTATATATATATATATATATCTATATCTAATATATATATATATATATATATATATTATATATATATAATACAATTAATGTTACAATTATATTAATACAATAATATGTGATTTTTTGCTTGATGTTTGTTGTTACTTGTTTAGGTGAACTGCATTATTATTATTATTACTTATTATTATTATTATTACTTTATAAAAAAAACATAAAAGACTTTTCAATACAAAATATTTCAGTAAAAAAACATTCCTAGCACGCTATTTTTTTTTTTGCAATTTTAAAAATAATATCTATTAATTTCATATTATTTTCATCTCAACTGTTTCTAGACAATTGCAGATTGAATATAAAAATATTGGAATATTGTTTATTCCAACCGTATGCGGGTTTTGTCGTAAATTGTTCCCCAAACAATTATATCGAGCTTCAACCCTATTAAACACACCTTTAACATGTGTGTTAAACACTGACTCAACCCCAGACCTCCTCACATCACCATCATCACTACATTATCATTCATTCATTCATTCATCTTCTAGCGCTTATATCCGATCTTCCCTCGGGTCACGGGGAGTCTGTGTCTATCTCAGGCGTCTATGGGTATTAAGGCAGGATACACCCTGGATGGAATGCCAACCCATCGCAGGGCACACACATTCACATTCACACACATTCATCACACATTCATCACACACACACTAGGGACAATTTTTCCAATGTGCCATCAACCTACGTGCATGTTTTTTGGACCGGGGGAGGAAACCGGAGAACCCGGAGAAAAACCCCTGAGGCACGGGGAGAACATGCACAAACTCCACACACACACATTGGCCGAGACGGGAATCGAACCCCGATCCTGGCGGTGTGAGGCGAATGTGCTAACCACTACGCCACCGTGCCCCCACTATATTATCAAAGGGGGAGTAAATATGAAATGGGGTGATGAATATGAGGGGCACGGTGGTTTAGTGGTTAGCACGTTCGCCTCACACCGCCAGGGTCCGGGTTCGATTCCCGTCTCGGCCATGTGTGTGTGGAGTTTGTGCATGTTCTCCCCGTGCCTCAGGGGGTTTTTCTCCGGGTTCTCCGGTTTCCTCCACCAGGTCCAAAAACATGCACGGTAGGTTGATTGGCACCTTGGAAAATTGTCCCTAGTGTATGAATGTGTGTGTGAATGTGTGTGTGTGTGTCCTGTGATGGGTTGGCATTCCATCCAGGGTGTATCCTGCCTTAATGCCCATAGACGCCTGAGATAGGTACAGGCTCCCCGTGACCCGAGGGAAGGTGGTAAAAGATGAATGTTGAATATGAACAGAACAATTTTAGGTTCAGGTATCCACCATCTTTGGTCCAGAGAGTATCATTTAAGTGATGCACACTTTTTTGTTCATTTCAAGGAAACAAACGGAGTCTATTATCCTGGGCACTACATTATCTCACAGTGAAATATCTCATAGTAAAAAAGCGCTACTTAAATGTTTGATTTAGTAGCGACGGGTTTTTTGACCTCCCCGTTATATGTAAATAGTGCACACTTCGGCGGCGCGGCGAGACGCTTGTAAAAGGTCTTGAATAATTCTACAGCGGTATGCATCCATTTGTAGATTTTAATAGTCTTTGATTTCGGGTTGTAAATTAAATTAGGCCACAACACCACGGGAGAGTTTTTTTAGGACTACAGGGGTTTGCATTTTAATCAGTTCCCTGTCAGGGAGAATAAAAGAGAACATGAAGACGGATATAAAAACCACCAACATGCACACAAGATTCGGAGCGACTGAACAACGGAAAACATTTCAAATTCATTCCGCCGACAATAAAGCGTTTGAGTGAGGGATCGGTTCTAGCGCTCCAAGGAGGGGAGGAGAAGAAAGCATGTTTTGAAGTGCGTAATAATAATAATAATAATAATAATAATAATAACTTTTGTAATCTAATCACAAAATAAAAATTCACATAGTAATATATATAATTTCAAACACATAAATAAATAAATAAACACAAAGTGCAGGATTATTGTTTTTCTTTTGCAGGATTCTTTTTTTTTTATTTATTTAAAATCCATAAAAAAACAAAATAACGTTAATTATTATGAAAATACGTTAAAAAATATTTATTTTATTCATTGTTGTTTTTCATGTTTTTTTGGTTGCTTTAACTTACATTTAGATATATTTATTTTAAAGAGAAATTATTGTTATATATATATATATATATATATATATATATATATATATATATATATATATAATATATATATATATATATATATATATTTTTTTTTTTTTTTTTTTTTTTTTTTTTTTTTAATTCACAATAAAGTTCTGCTTCCTACTGAAAATATTGCTGAAGCTGTATACACCAATATTATTTGCTCACACCTAATCCATTAATCACTCCTTTTTATTTATTTATTTATTTATTATTATTATTATTTTATTATTATTATTATTATTATTATTATTATTATTATTATTATTATTATTATTATTATTATTATTATTTTGTTTTTCCATCTACGCTAGTTTTTCCTTGCTTCAGTCGACCCAGGCTTGCTCACACATAATACAATTACACTCATTTTTATTTATTTATTTATTTATTTATTTATTATTTACTTATTTACCTTATTTATTTTTATTTATTTACCCTTCCGTAAAGCTGCTTTGAAAACATTTGCGCTACAGAAACAAACTCGGCCTTATTATTAAGAACGGTATCCTCCGAACCCCCGTTTCCACCTGCTGCGACTCTTGACATAATCATTACATATTTGACCGCACAATTCAATGTTGAGCCCAGAAGACGATTTCTAAAAAAGAAAGAATGCAGGAACTTGGTAACCATGGAACGCTATATACGTTACATTGCAGGAAAACCCTACTTAACATGAGGAATCAGGATTTGTAGCCCTTTGGACCAAGTTTGTGCCCTATTTCTGTTACAGTCATGTCCTGACACGTGTCCCGGACAGCAGCAGGACAAATACGTCATTTGTTGGCATCGAAGCGCGCTAGTCATTTCCGCACCGGACTAATTACGCTTATGCAATTACCGCATTCTGTTCTGGTAGATTTCACACGTCCGAGGAGATCTTTTGTGGCGTGAACATGCCGCATGGTAATAAGGCAAAGCCGTTATGGCGCTGTGGTGTGTGTGTGTGTGTGTGTGTGTGTGTGTGTGTGTGTGTGTGTAACTTCTAACGGCCAATTAAACAGCGATGGGGTTTCCATACACCTGTTGGAATTGAAAAGAAAGCCTTCTACTATTAAAACTGACTATGGCTGTTTATTCCAGACATGTGAGCATGAACAAAGCGGTAAAAGGAAAAGTGTGTATATAAATGTAAATTGAATGTGTGATGCGTGGCACGGTGGTTTAGTGGTTAGTATGTTCGCCTCACACCGCCAGGGTCCGGGTTCGATTCCCGTCTCGGCCATGTGTGTGTGGAGTTTGTGCATGTTCTCCCCGTGCCTCAGGGGGTTTTTCTCCGGGTTCTCCGGTTTCCTCCGCCGGTCCAAAAACATGCACGGTAGGTTGATTGGCACCTTGTAAAATTGTCCCTAGTGAATGAATGTGTGTGTGTGTGTGTGTGTGTGTGTGTGTGTGTGTGTGTGTGTGTGTGATGGGTTGGCATTCCATCCAGGGTGTATCCTGCCTTAATGCTCATAGACGCCTGAGATAGACACAGACTCCCCGTGACCCGAGGGAAGATCGGATAAAGCGGTAGAAGATGAATGAATGAATGAATGAATGAATGAATGAATGAATGAATGTGTGATGCGTTAAACTTCCATTTAAGACTCCAGTAATGTTTCTGCCTTTTCCATGACTGTGTGTTTGCATTCGCACTGCTGCCAGAGTGGTTCACATTTATTTCATTCACACCAATGAAAGTTAAGGGCCTTGCACAAGGGCCCGATAATGGCATCTTGGTGATGTTGATCTTAGAAGTTATAACTGTTTTAACCACGTCCTTTTTGTTATTGTGGGGAGGTGGTGTAGCCCAGTGGTGAAGATGTTGGCCGCTGGACCAGAAGATCACAGGTTCAAACCCTATCACCACCACCACCACCACCAAAACTGCCACTAGTGGGCCCTTGAGCAAGGCCCTTAACCCTCAATTGCTCAGTTGTAAGTCGCTCTGGATAAGGGCGTCTGTCAAATGCTATAAATGTAAATATAAATGTAGACTTATCTGGAGTAAACTTAACCAAAATAGACTTAAACCATACATCCTCGCCTCCAGTAGACTTGTAAACTTGACTCAAATAGAGTCGGCTGGAACCGCCAGAAGACTTAAGTCAACTTGAGACTCTTGACTCAAAGAGATTTGATCCCAGACGACTTAAGTAGGCCTGAACCAAGTAGACTTGACTCCAGTTGCTTTGATTCCTCCAGACTTAAATACAGCAATTTTGACTCAAATAGACTTTAAGTATACATTAGATATGACTTCACTTGGTGAACCATAGAAGATTTGACCCCAGTTGACTTGATTATGAGTGATCCATGGGGACCCGGTAGATTTAACTCTAATAGATCAATAGAGTAGAGTAAATCCACAACTCAAATAGACTTGATTCCTATAGATTTGATCCTGTTCCTGTAGGCTTGAACCCAACATCCTTAATGCAAATACACTTGCTTTTATCCCACTTTGACTCCAGGGGATTTGACCCGGTTTGATTTGACCCTAGTGTAATTGACGTATGTAGACGTAACCATGCAGTATCTTAAACTACACTATACTCAACTACAATCATCAAATACTATCTGTATGACGTATCTATCTATCTAATCTATCTATCATCTATCACTTCGGTCTGTCTGTCTGTCTGTAGATCTATCTATCTATCGCTATCCTATCTATCTAGATCTATCTATCATCTATCTGTCTTCTATCTATCTATCGATCTATCTAAGTCTGTCTGTCTGTCTATCTATCTGATCTATCTATCTATCTATCTATCATCTGGTCTATCTATCAATTATCTATCTATCTATCTATCGTTCAGTCTGTCTGTCTGTCTGTCTGTCTGTCTCTGTATATCTATCTATCTATCTATCTATCTATCTATCTATCTTTCTGTCTGTCTCTGTATGTCTCTGTCTGTCTGTATCTATCTATCTATCTATCTACTTATTATCTATCTATATATCTATCTTTATCTATCTATCTATCTATCTATCTATCTAATCTCATCTGTCTGTCGTCTATCTTCTGGCCTGTCGGATTATCTATCTATCTATGATCTATCTATCTATCGTCTGTCTATCTGTCTGTCTGTCTGTCTGTCATACTGTCTGCTATCATCTATATCTATCTATCGTATCTATCTATCTATCTATTATCTATCTATCTATCTATCTATCTATCGTGTGTCTGTCTGTCTGTCTGTCTGTGTGTTTTCTGTCTCGATCTATCTATCTATCTATACATCAATCTATCTTTTTTCTATCTATCTATCTATCTATCTGTCTGTCTGTATGTCTGTCTGTCTGCCTATCTATCTATATATCTATCTATCTATCTATCTATCTATCTATCTATCTATCTATCTATCTATCTATCTATCTATCTATCTATCTATCTATCTTTCTGTCTGTCTCAGTCAATCTGTCTGTCTGTCTGTCTGATCTATCTAGGTTGTCTGTCTGTCTGTCTGTCTGTCTGTCTATTAATCTATCTATCTATCTATCTCTATCTATCTATCTATCTATCTATCTATCTATCTATCTATCTATCTATCTATCTATCTATTTGTATGGTCTGTCTGAATATCTATCTATCTATCTATCTATCTATCTATCTATCTATCTATCTATATCTATCTATCTATCTATCTATCTGTCTGTCTGTTCTATCTATTCTATCTATCTATCTATCTAACTATCTATCTATCTATCTATCTGTTTGTAGTAGTCGTTCTGTCTGTCTATCTACATTATCTATCTATCTATCATCTATCTATCTATCTATCTATCTATCTATCTATCTGTCTATCTATCTGTCTATTTGTATCGGTCTGTCTGTCTGTCTGTCTGTCTATCTATCTATCTATCTATCTATCTATCTATCTATCTATCTATATATCTATCTATCTATCTATCTATCTATCTATCTATCTATCTATCTATCTATCTATCTATCTATCTATCTATCTATCTATCTATCTATCTATCTATCTATCTATCTATCTATCTCGATCTATCTATCTGATATCTGATCTATCTATCTATATCTATCTATACCTACCTGTCTGTCTGTCTATCTATCTGTCTGTCTGTCTGTCTGTCTGTCTGTCTATCTATCTATCTATTTATCTATCTATCTATCTATTTGTATGTCTGTCATTCTGTCTGAATATCTATCTATCTATCTATCTATCTATCTATCTATCTATCTATCTATCTATCTATCTATCTATCTATCTATCTATCTACTCTATCTATCTATCTATCTATCTATCTATCTATCTGCCTATCTATCTATCTATCTATATATATCTATAATCTATCTATGTATCTATATCTATATATATATCTATATCTATATGTCTATATATATGCTATATATATGTGTGTGTGTGTGCATGTGTGTATACAACGGGGTCGGTGTAGCTCAGTGGTCTAAGGCACTGGGCTGCTGATTGGAAGGTCCGGGTTCAAGCCCCAGTATCGTCAAGCTGCCACCCTTGGGTCCTTGAGACATGAAAAGAATTTCACTGTGCTGTTATGCAATGTTCTTCTATTCTATCCGGATCTCGAACCCACAGCCTTCCAATCAGCAGTAGCCCAGCACCTTAACTGCTTAGATACACCCCTACCTTAGTCCCCATTAGCTAATATAATAACCTCTACTGGTCTGGGACAGAAGAAGTCATGGTTCCATTTATCACAGCAAGTCTTCCAGGGCCTGAAGCAGCAAAACAACCCCAGACCATCACACTAAAACCAATAACCAGACGCTTTAAAAGGTGCTTAATGCAGGAAATCCCATCCAATATGACTAATTTACAATAATTATGCAAAGATTGCAATGAGAGGGCCGAATGTCCTCCACAGCGCCGTAACAGACTCACTGCAGGTCATCAACACACCTCCAATTGCAGATAAGAGCGAAACAAGCAGTTATTAGGTTTAGGGGGCAAACACTTTTTATCACACAGGGGCATGTCGTTATGGATTTTGTTTTCTCTTAATAATAAAAACCTGCATTTAAAAAAACGCCATTTACTTACGCTTACTTGTGTTATCTTTGACTAAAATTATATTTGTAAGTGTGACAAAAATGCAAAAAAAA
>JACRUU010000032.1:82563-85063 GCA_030449085.1 Kryptopterus vitreolus | reverse complement strand
ATTAGACAATTGCAATTTGACCTGAGGGTGGCGCTAGAATGTATGCTGGATACGGCCCGAATGTAGTCAAAATGTTTAAGATTTTATTGGTTGCTGAAAAAACGTGAAACCAAAAAAAAAAAAAAATCGCAAAGAAGAACAAGAATGAAAAGTAACAAAAAAATAACAAAGAAATTATAAAATGTAGATGATTAACTTTATTGGTAATATAAAAGAATTTATTGGTAATATAAAAGAATTTATTGGTAATATGTAATTTATTAAATATTATTTAATTTATTAAATATTAAATATCATCTAAAAAAAAAAAACCAACAGTTTATTGGTTAATATAATATAATATAAATTCATGCTAAAATTGACGCAAGGTCTTCCGACCAATCAGAATCGAGCATTCAGCACTGGCATTACTCTCAGTAGTATGACGTGACTTTAATCCAGAAAGCAGGTCTAAAGTAGGTCTTGTTAATGCTCTCGTGCTTCGTTTCGCCTGAAAATAATAATAAATAATATAAATAAGAAAAAAATAAACCTGTTTTCTTTTCCATGCTCTAGGGAGCGCTAAAGTGCACTTCACAGGCCATTCCGCAGTTTTACAAGACGGCAAAACGTCAGTTAGTCTGCTGACCTTTCCGCTTCGGTATTTCGGAATTCTCCATAGCGCCGGTGCTGCCTGGCGTCTCGTCCTGAGACACCCGTCACGTTCCCGTCCCGTGAACCCGGAGTCCACAAAGTGGGTCAGCGCACAGATATGGAGCACAAAATGTGTTCGAAATAAAGCCTTTACTTCTTTTTCATCTTTCATTTCATCTATTCAAGATTACGTTGAAGCACTAAAGAAGCAGGAAAACGTCTTCACCGAAACATGCTTTATTCCCATTATACCACCATTTTTGCAACATTATTAGAAAATGCTTGATTCTGATTGGTCGGGTGTTCCTGAACCATTACTGTGGCAAGTAGTGCATTAATGGAAGTAGTTTCTAGTAGCACTAAGAAGGATGGGACACATTCATGGGCTCCTGAGCAAGGCCCTAAGTGGATAAGTGGCCCTAAAAGGCTCTAGACCAGACAAAGGCAAACTCACATCCGGCCCGGCCCAGTATATCGGTACAGGATTGTCCAAATCAAAGTATAACCCAAAATTTTCGGGGTATACGCAATGCCCCCTCCCCCACCTCCGCACTCCGACCCCCACCAACCTACACCGTATATACGCATATACTCCGCACTCGAGATATGGTGAGAGACCCGAGCTGGATGCCGTAACTGAGTTCCCGGGGGTTTTGGGGCTGTGAGGGAAGGGGGATGATGGTGTAGGTGTAGGGCGGTATAGGATGGTACTCTTTCGGTAAAGGGTCTTTCGTTCCAAGACTTTCGTTCCAAGACTTTCGTTCGTCGTCGTATGAAGCGTTCGCTATTGACTACGCATAAAAGCGCCATTTTTACCGTATATTTTTACCTTAATAAACAGTATCAAATAATACAGTGATGTATAACGTAAGATGGAATGTGGTGTGTGTGGATGGAGGGAGGAGGTGGAGGTGGAGGTGGTGGGAATTACTAAGGTGTGTAATTTGTTCGAACCCGAACAATTTTTACTTTGTAGGACAGGTTTGTTCGTAAAGTGTTCGGCTCAGCTCAGTGTCATGTTGAAGGTCATGAGTTCAAGTCCCCAGCACCAAAAAAACCCTGCCATTGACGGGCATTCAACGTCTTTCATGCAAGTCTCCCAGGGGCGCGCTCTATTTTAAGCGAAAACAGATGGCAGTGGAAAGTTATATGGTAAAAGTGACTTTATTTCTCCCTACAGTCTCATTGCATTATATTCATTTTGAGGCTCATTATGGGCAAACAAACAAATAAACAAGTGAAAAAAACTCGGGAAAACGGCATGACGTGACATATCTGCACAATCACGGCATAATGACGTCTCTGGTTGACCGTGTTGAAATAGGCTACGGGTAGGACGGAACGACGCACATGTCATCCTTCCGTCCTTTTTGTTTTTTCGTTTCTTTCTTTCCTTATTGAAAAAAGAATTGCCGGCGATATATTCGAGGCACTTTTTCGGCAGGTCTGTTCAGACGTTGTTGTTTTTGCCGTCGTGTCCTCCACCGCAGCGCTGCCAAACATGACAGGAACCTCGTGGGGTTCGGGACGCGGGTAGTTAACGAGTCTAGACAGCCGTAGACGGCGTACGCCGAAGCCCGGGCTGGATGAGCGGCGCGGCTCTGTACGTCTATTTCCTTCCCAAACGAATTCATTAGCCCACTCATCAGCCTCCACGAAGCCACTGACTGGATCCTCAGGCCCGTCTGGGGAAGGAAACGAAGCGGCTTCACGGAGATGTGACTTTAACAAACAGAGACGGGGTTTTGCTGCTTTAGCTCCTGGATACGCATCATGCAAATGAAAGCGTCGTAGGTGTCACTCTCAGCAGCTGTGCATTATACTGTACTGTTCACAAGCTTCTACTTCACACGCCTGCAGGTTTCAG
>JACRUU010000032.1:12563-77563 GCA_030449085.1 Kryptopterus vitreolus | reverse complement strand
TCTATCTATCTATCTATCTATCTATTATCTATCTATCTATCTATCCATCTGTTACTGCTGAACATCCATGCATTATACATATATATATATATATATATATATATATATATATATGGGAGGTGATAGCCCAGTGGTTAAGGTGTTGGACTCTGGACCGAAAGATCATGGGTTCAAAACCCCACCACCACTAAGCTGTCACTAGTGGGTCCTTGAGCAAGGCCCTTAAACCTGAATTGCTCAATTGTAAGTCGCTCTGGATAAGAGCGTCTGCCAAATGCTGCAAATGTAAATGTATATATATATATATATATATATATATATATATATATATATATTGTGGCGACTCGCTCGCCGCTTCGAACACAGGCGCGGCGAGGTGTAACTGGGCGTGCAAAAACAGTGTTTATTAAAAATAAATCAAAAATAAAGAGGAAAATGTTCGTGTCCAATATTTGGGGGGAATCAGGATCAGGTGAGGAGTGCACTGCGAGGGTCTGGAGGGTATTCCCATCCGCTCTGGCGTCTCACCTGTAGTGGGAGGTCGGGAGAAAAAGGCACACACACGCCGTTAGTCGGGAGCCCAGACGTTCTCCGACGTCAACCGCTGTCCGACGGCGTTTTATAGACGCCGCCTGATTCAGGATAATGAAGGCGCCACTCCGGGATAAGCTCCAGCCGTGTCTCGTTGATGACGCCCCGCCTCTCTCTCATCCGTGCTGGGTTGCGCGGCGATTGCGCAACCCTTCTGCCTTCCGACGACGCGGCAAGTTCGGAGCACTTGCCTATCTCAGTAGATAGGGCGGAGGCCCATCGTGACAATATATATATAGGGGCACGGTGGCTTAGTGGTTAGGACGTTCGCCTCACACCGCCAGGGTCGGGGTTCGAATCCCGTCTCGGTTTTTCTCCTGGTTCTCCGGTTTCCTCCCCCGTCCAAAAATACATGCACGGTAGGTTGACCTTGGAAAATTGTCCCTAGTGTATGTGAATGTGTATGTGTGTGTGTGTCCTGTGATGGGTTGGCATTCCATCCAGGGTGTATCCTGCCTTAATGCCCATAGACGCCTGAGATAGGCACAGACTCCCCGTGACCCGAGGGAAGATCGGATAAAGCGCTAGAAGATGAATGAATGAATGAATGATTATATATATATATATATATATATATATATATATATATATATATATATATATATATATATATATATATCAATAGCAGAAACTCTGCTTTTAAAAACGATACAATTCTTTATTTTATTAGTAGTGGTACTTAATAAAATGACAGATGCACATCTGGGTATTGTAATTAAAGGGGCAGTGTGTGAAAATATGCCATGAAACGTACCACTGTAACAAACCATAATGCTAATGCATGGTCAATGCGTGGTTAATGCAAACTGATCCTGAAGGATTAGTCTTTCTTCCATCTCGGGATTACATCATTCTGCAAAGCAAAATCTATTCAGCAAGACCAGTAAAACATATTATATTTAATAATGTTACAAAAAAACTAAATGTGAAATGTGACAAGAATGATCCTGAAATGAAGAGAATAGCTGGGACTATTTGTCTTCCTCCCCTCTCGCAGGTCTTCCTCGGGTCTCTGGGGTAAATCGTGTCGATTTGTTTCTTTTCCACTCAGTGCCTCAGGAATGCATTGTTTTTTCCTGCTTGTCTTCTACCAAGTCTGGGAATCTGCGGTCTTAGCTCAAGGCGATTTTACCTGCACGCACACATATAACATCGGGAGATATATATATATATATATTCATTCACCTTCTACCGCTATATCCGATCTTCCCTCGGGTCACGGGGAGTCTGTGCCTATCTCAGGCGTCTATGGGCATTAAGGCAGGATTACAACCTGGATGGAATGCCAACCCATTGCAGGACACACACTCTCACACACACACACACACATATTCATACACTAGGGACAATTTTCCAAGGTGCCAATCAACCTACCGTGCATGTTTTTGGGCCGGGGGAGGAAACCGGAGAACCCGGAGAAAAACCCCCCTGAGACACGGGGAGAACATGCACAAACTCCACACACACATGGTCAAGATGGGAATCGAACCCGGACCCTGGCGGTGTGAGGCGAACTTGCTAACCACTAAGCCACCGTGCCCTGCCCTATATTTTACTAGTGGGGGGGGAGGCGGGGGGGGGGAACTATGGAAGCTCACTGAGCCAAACCAAATATATATATATATATATATATATATATATATATATATATATATATATATATATATTTAAATGGGAATATGTGTTGGACTTCCAAACAGAAGGTCATAGGTTCAAATCGCAGCACCGTCAATCCGGGATTTTAACGGCTAGGCCCTTAACTCTCAATTATCCTTCTGTATGAATAGGACACGATAAGGGCATCTGCCACATGCCATAAATGTAAATGGGTTAATAATGCAAAAGGGCACGAAGCAAAGAGCGATCCGTGTCCCGTCTACGCGTCCTGCCATGTCGAGTTCCTCATCTAATGGCGACTCTGATGTAGCGGCGAAGATGATGACGATGGTCTTGTTTGTAACGATGTTATGTTGGATATTTCACTGGAATGAAAAATGGAACGCAGGAGCAGAATGGATTGCGAGTAGCTGCTGCCATGTGTTTACTCAATGCATCGATGCAATGTAATAAGGCTTTTAACCAGAGCATTTTATATTTATGCAAATGGGGTTGGGATTAAATGGTGATGCCGGGACCTTAACCAATGACCTTCTGATCAACACCAATGATTTTACCAATGAGCTACCAATTTCTCCATCAGCAGCGAGGATTGCATCATTGGGAAGAACGATATCATCTAGTCTTACATTTTATTAAGGTGTGATTAACGCAGTGTGCATTAGTATTATGAGTGATCTGCTCCTTCACTATGTGTTATGTGGTGCGAATGAACGAAACCCGAACAATAAAGGAGAAACGAATAAATAAACGTTCAGTGCATCCACTCACACTTCCTAAATTCCCCCCGAATTACACCTACTATCTGCGCATTCACAACAGGTACGATCTCCTCACTATATTAGCGTATATTATTGTATGGAACCTTCGCATTCCCAAATCCGTATTACGCAATAAAGCGCATTTTTACTGAACGCAATAAAGCGCTTCCGTATAACCTAAACACCGTATCACCAGTTTATATGGAAAAGCAACCGGAACACAATTCTTAAAGGAGCCACGTCCCATATTTTACACTTCAAACCAACACTAAACAAAATAACATTGTCATTAACAAGAAATTCATATTAAAATAATAATTTCCAGAGTCAAATAAATATGAAATAATCAATAATGGTATTAAAGGGAGAGATTTTGAGTGAAATGTATATAATTATAATATCTGTGACAGTTACAGTATTACAAACATGAAAAGTATTCGTTTACGGTACATTGAAAAAAATAAAAAATAAATATATATATAGAATTCTTGCATTTACTTTTCATGCTCCTTCTTTCGGTTACATCAAACCTCCTCTCACTGCACTTAAAGCAGGAACGCCGACCGCATCACATGCATGACTTGTTCCTGTTTCGCTGCTAATGAATGCATTAATTCCTAATGACGGCTGCCGTTCTCAGACGACACATCTGCCGGCTAGCAGAGAGCCGCCCAATCCCATGCTTATTTCTCTTCCAGCGACAACCGAGTCTTTCAAACTGACCACACGTTCCATTTAAGCCATGTCTTTTTTCCCAGGATTTCTTCTCCAGTCTTCTCATACATACTCTGAAAACTTTTCCCCAGACTTTTCCTGCGTTAGGATCCAGGCCTTGATATCATGCATGAGGGCACTTTGAAATCATTTTCTCCTCTGCAGACGCTACAAAACCCGTACGTCTTGAAATATGCACCGTTTCGGCCAAACGGCAGACGTGAGCAAGTGTTCCAATAAGCACTAATGATGATTTGTGGGCACAGCCTGCAGCTTTGGAGGAATCTATTTAGTGTGATATGGCATGGAGATCTCAGGAAAGCTTAATATCAGAAAACCATACGCATATTGAGGGGAAATGATTGGGCGGAGGGGTGGGGGGGCGAGGGGGGGGGGGGGGCGAGGGGGGGGGGGTAGGATTGAGGATTGCAGCAGGTGGTGCAGGTTTTGTATGTTTAATAAATGTATATAATGTAAAAAACCCCTGAGAACATGCACAAACTCCACACACACATGGCCGAGACGGGAATCGAACCCGGATCCTGGTGGTGTGAGGCGAACATGCTAACCACTACGCCACCGTGCCCCTTGTATATAATGTATATAATGTAATGTAGACCAGGTTATAGAGACCAGGTTATACTGATTATATACTATATTATTATACATTATATTTACATTATATACATGTATATAATGTATATAATGTAAATATAATGTATAATAAAATAGTATATAATCAGTATAACCTGGTCTCAGTAATAAACGCTCTGGGATATTGAATTCCCAGAAGGTTGGGAGTTCAAGCCCTAGAATCCTCAAGATAACACTCTTGGGCCCTTGAGAAAGGCCCTTCTATTCTACTGACTCTATTTTCTAACATCTTGCTCAGGCATCTTTCCTATGATGTTTTATAGTGAAATTAGGGAGGTGGTGACTTAGTGGTTAAGGCGTTGGCCTCTGGACCACCACCACCAAGCTACCACTGGTGGGCCCTTGAGCAAGGCCCTTAACCCTCAATTGCTCAGCTGTAAGTCGCTTCGGATAAGGGCGTCTGCCAAATGTTGTAAATGTACTTGTTTAGGGAGGCGGTAGCCAAGTGGTTAAGGTGTTGGACTCTGAACCGGAAAATCACAGGTTCAAACCCCACCACCACCAAGCTGCCACTAGTGGGCCCTTAAGCAAGGCCCTTAACTCACACTTGCTCAGCTGTAAGTCGCTTTGGATAAGGGCATCTGCCAAATGCCGTAAATGTAAATGTACTTGTTTAGGGAGGTGGTGTAGCCCAGTGGTTAAGGTTTTGGACCACCAAGCTGCCACTACTGGGCCCTTAAGCAAGGCCCTTAACTCACAATTACTCAGCTGTACGTCGCCAAATGCTGTAAATGTAAATGTATATTTCCCCTATGGGATTCTGATTAGATGTTATTAGTCACATATACATTACAGCGCAGTGAAATGCTTTCTTTGCATGTCCCTGTTTGTTTGTAAACTGGGGTTAGACATGATACAGTGCCCCCTGAAGCAAAAGGGCCTTGCTCAAGGACCCAAGAGTGGCGGCTTGGTGACACCCAGGCTCGAACCCACAACCTTCCGATCAGCAGCGTCGGAACCTTAAACCACTCCCTAATTGACAAGTAAAAAAAAAAAACATGTTTATATGAATCTATGTTGTTACGGGTCTTTTGTTGTTGTTTGTGTGTCTCCCAGTGGTCAACAGCGACCCCCTGCACGGAAAGGCTGCACAGAAAAAGGACATAACTTACATTGTTTGATTTATTCTTATTGATCTATTGATTATTGATTATGCCACATCTGTCCATGACTCACTCTCGCCTCGGCCACATGACTCACCTCTTAACGGGTCCTGCTCCGGTCGCTAAAACGTAATAGTGCTAAAGCTAGCTACAATAAACTAAAAACAAAAGTCTTTGGAAAGTTTCTTTGCGCTGAGTGTCGGTTTATTTGATTGTATTTATCCACCAGGCCTTAAAGGCTGCTCGGTGAAAATATCGTCCATCCATCCATCCATCTTCCTCCGCTTATCCGGGACCGGGTCGCGGGGGCAGCAGTCTAAGCAGAGATGCCCAGACTTCCCTCTCTCCAGCCACTTCCTCTAGCTCCCCCGGGGGGACACCGAGGCGTTCCCAGGACAGTCGAGAGACATAGTCCCTCCAACGTGTTCTGGGTCTTCCTCGAGGCCTTTTCCCGGAGGGACATGCCCGAAACACCTCCCCTGGAAGGCGCCCAGGAGGCATCCGAAATAGATGCCCGAGCCACGCCAGCTGGCCCCTCTCGATGTGGAGGATCAGCGGATCTACTCCGAGCTCCTCCCGAGTGACTGAACTTCTCACCCCATTTCTAAGGGAGCGCCCAGACAAATTCAAATTCAAATTCAAATTCAAATTCAAATTTTATTGGTCACATACACAGTCATACACAGTATGATATGCAGTGAAATGCTTGGGCAGCTGCCCTGACCTCAGGAGTAGATTGTTTACAAAGTAGATTATTTACAAAAATAAATACAAATATAAAGTAAAATATAAAAAATATAAAATATAAAATAGACTTTAAAAAAAAAGAGAAAGAGAAAAAAAAAAAGAAAGAAAACCAGAAGAAATCTGTGTGTGCAAAGCGGTAACAAAGTCCAGGTTTGTGCAATAGGGTGGCTTTTAAAGTGGTGTGTGCATATTGTGTGTGTTGTGTGTTTTCTGTCCGTGAGTGAGCAGTGACCACGAGTGACCACTGCCATAGTGAATGTCCAGTGTGGAGTGTAAGTGGATCAGTACTGTCTGGTGTACTGATTGAGAGACCTTATTGCCTGCGGGTAGAAGCTCCTCCTCAGTCTCTCTGTGTTGGCCTTGAGGGAGCGGAAGCGCTTTCCAGACCGCAACAGAGAGAACAGTCCATTGCTGGGGTGGCTGAGGTCCTTCATGATCTTCCTGGCCTTGGTCCAGCACCGCTTGCTGTAGATGGAGTGCAGGTCAGGGAGCTCAGTATGGATGATGCGCTCAGCTGAACGCACCACCCTCTGTAGGGCTCGTCTGTCCTGCACGGTGCTGTTCCCGAACCAGGTTGCAATATTCCCCGTCAGGATGCTCTCTATGGTGCAGGAGTAAAAGTTCCTGAGCACCTTAGAGGGCAGTCTAAAGTCTCTCAGGCGTCTGAGGTGGTAGAGACGCTGTCGGGCCTTTTTCACCACGGTGTTGATGTGACAGGACCATGACAGGTCCTGCGTGATGTGAACACCGAGGTACTTAAAGCTGTCCACTCTCTCCACTGGGCTCCCGTTGATGACGGGGGTCTGGTAGATCCTCTCCTGCTTGGTACTAAAGTCCACTAGCAGCTCCTTTGTCTTGCTGACGTTTAGAAGGAGGTTGTTCCTCTGGCACCAGTTCTCCAGATTTCCCGATCTCCTTCAGGTAGGCTGTCTCATCGTTGTCAGAGATCAGGCCTACCACAACGGTGTCGTCAGCAAACTTGATGATGGTGGTGGAGCTGGTGGTGGCCACACAGTCATGTGTGTACAGGGAGTACAGCAGGGGGCTCAGAACACAGCCCTGTGGGGCTCCAGTGCTGAGAGTGAGAGAGCCTGAGACGTGTCCACCCATCCTTACTGCCTGTGGTCTCCCAGTTAGGAAATTGGAGATCCACTTGACACAAGGATGAGCTGAGTCCCAGGTGTTCCAGCTTGGTGGAGAGTGTGGAGGGAATTATGGTGTTAAATGCTGAGCTGTAGTCGACGAAAAGCATTTTAACATAATTCCCCTTCCTATTGTCCAGGTGTGTGAGGGCAGTATGGAGGAGATGAGCGATAGCGTCATCTGTGGAGCGGTTCGGGCGGTATGCAAACTGTAATGGGTCCAGGGTGTTGGGTAGTGAGGAGATGATGAAGTCTCTGACCAGCCGTTCAAAACACTTCATCACCACTGATGTGAGGGCTACGGGTCTGTAATCATTGAGGGAAGCAGGATGGGTTTTTTTCGGGACAGGAACAATGATGGACTCTTTAAAGCATGTAGGGATCACCGACTGAGATAATGAGATGTTGAATATCTCTGTGAACACAGGTGCTAGCTGGTCCGCGCAGGCTCTGAGGACTCGTCCTGAGATGCCGTCTGGTCCTGCTGCTTTCCTGGTGTTCACTCTCCTGAAGGTCTCTCCTCACGTCATGTTCGGAGATGATGAACGCGTTTCCGGTGCTGGCAGTGTCTTCCTGACTGCAGCCGTTAGCGCCGCTAGCATTAGCGTTAGCAACACTAGCGTCTTTAGCTGCAGCCTCGAAAGCGAGCATAAAAGGTGTTCAGCTCGTCTGCCAGAGTCATGTCCGCGTTCGTCATCCCGGATGTTGGCGCTTTGTAGTCCGTTATTGATCTTAGTCCCTGCCACAGGCTTTAGAGTCAGTCGTTCTGTTGCCACAGTGCTTCTAGAGTTTCCATTCCCCCCGTAGCGCTGCTCGCCTCTACCGTTTCCTTCCGGACGTTGCTATGACGCCTCTTTCACCGCCTTCCGGACATTGTATGAAGCAGCCTTGTACTGGTCCATGTCCCCCGGCAAGTCCCGCATTGTAGGCCGCGGTGCGGTGTGAGATCTCAGAGTCGCGGATGGTTTTGTCCACCCACCCACGGCTTCTGATTGGGAAACGTTCTGATGGTCGTTTTCTGTGCGGTATCATCCGCTAGTTTCCCGACGAATCCCACAACCGCTTCCGTAAACATGCTGACGTCATCGGAGCTGTGTCGGAACATGTCCCAGTCTGCGTCATCAAGTGCGTCCTGTAACGCGGCCACCGATTGGTCTGTCCAGCGCGCGACCTCCCTCTGAACCGGAGCTTCCTGTTTGAGCCTTTGTTTATATTTTGGCATGAGGAAGATGGCGGTCGTGGTCGGATTTCCCAAACGGTGGGCGAGATTGTGCCTTGTAGCCGTCCTTAACCGATGTGTAGCAGTGGTCCAGTGTCCTTTCGCCCCTGGTTGGGCAGGTGATGTGCTGATAGAGGTTGGCAGTTAAGTCCCCCGTCGATAAGCCGGTTCTGTGTCTGGTGCTGTGTGAGTGCCTCATGCAGCTCGCCATAAGGCAGTGTCCGTGTCCGCTTGTGGTGGAATATAAACGGCGCTGATTATGACCGATGTAAATTCCCGAGGAAGATAAAAAGGACGACATTTGATGGTCAGTAGTTCCAGGTTGGTGTGTGCAGGAGCGTGCAAGAGGAATAACGCTCGCGCTGCTGCACCAGCTGTTGTTCACCATTAAACACACGCCTCCTCCCCTTGTCTTCCCCGAGTCCCTTGTCCTGTCCATGCGGTGAACCGAGAAGAACTCGGCCGGCTGAATGGCGTGGTCCGGCACCGCTGGGTTCAGCCATGTCTCGGTGAAGCAGAGGAGATTGCAGTCCCGAATGTCTCTCTGGAACTTTACCCTGGCCCTGAGGTCATCGAGCTTGTTCTCCAGGGACTGGACATTGGCGAGCAGGATGCTAGGCAGAGGTGTGCGGTGTGCACGGACTCTCAGCCTGTTCCTGACGCCAGCTCGTTTCCCTCGGGGCCGCCGCTTCGCGTCGCGTCCTTTGTTTTCCCTCAGGATCTCACTCGGCCAGCTCGGATCCGGAGTTAAAACCGTCGAATTGTAAGTACATTGTAGACTAATAGAAATAAGAGTATCTCTATCGTACCTAATGCACTCAATGGTGATGAGTTTACCGGTCTAGAGTTGGCGGAAATTAAATTACAAAACAAAAACAAGGTAACGTGGGTCAGAGCAGTCGCGACGGCAGCCGACCTCACCGGCGCCATCTTGTCACATGTTAGGCCAAGACACCCTGCGAAGGAAGCTCATTTCGGGCGCCTGTATCCGGGTCATCTTGTCCTTTCGCTCATGACCCAAAGCTCATGGCCATAGGTGGCCATAGGCCATGAAAATATAGACAATATAATGCCTATGGCCATGAAAATATCGTCTGACATTAAACCCGTCCATGGGGCAAAAAAACGGGTGAGGAGAGACCAATCGGGAGACCAGCACCTTGACCCCATGCATTTGCTGGTCCTTTCAGGCGAACGTATTACTCCATGCTTTGTTAGCCCTTGCGCTAGCTCACTTGGTCTGAGACCGTATAAGGCATTCATTGATATCCAGACTGAATGGACATCCGGCGCCACCCAGATGGGTTTCCTCCCAAGGTTTCATCCTCCGGGACTTCCAGGAGGAAACCACTTTACCTCTATACCCATTGCATTTGTACTACTTTAGCCTAGTTTGCTTGTTAGCTTCCTCAGGAGTTCCCTCCGGCTCCGGTTGTGTTCCACCCCATAAGAGTGAGCAGACGCTGGAATAAATGACGTAGCGAACATCTGCAAACATCCCCGCTCATCTAGTGAAGCACCACCTCTGGATCCCATTCTTTAGATTCTATATTATCGGACTGTAACATTGATTCGTTCATTCATCTTCTATCTCTATATCCGATCTTCCCTTCGGGTCACGGGGAGTCTGTGCCTATCTCAGACGTCTATGGGCATTAAGGCAGGATACACCCTGGATGGAATGCCAACCCATCACACACTCACACTCACACACACATTCATACACTAGGGACAATTTCCCAAGGTGCCATACATATATATAAGGGGCACGGTGGTTTAGTGGTTAGCACGTTCGCCTCACACCTCCAGGGTCCGGGTTCGATTCCTGTCTCGGCCATGTGTGTGTGGAGTTTGTGCATGTTCTCCCCGTGTCTCAGGGGGTTTTTTTACGGGTTCTCCGGTTTCCTCCCCCGGTCCAAAAACATGCAGGTTGATTGGCACCTTGGAAAATGGTCCCTAGTGTGTGAGTGTGTGTGTGCGAATGTGTGTGTGTGTGTGTGTGTGTGTCGTGTCAAATCGAACCTCCTGGTTTGTTCATATTATCCATCGACTGTAACATTCAACTCATTTGATTCATTGCTTCAGTGGTCAGGTGACTTTAATACGAGCGGAGATAAGGAGCATTTTTCCCTAATCCTCACTGGTTACCTATAAAAGACACCTGGGAGCATTTAAACACTCATTAAAATGCAAATAACTTTTTTTCTTTCTTTATTTTTTTTCTGAAAAATGCATTTGTCTCGCACTGTTCAAATAAATAGACCATTAAAATTATACGCTGATCATTTCTTTGTCGGTGGGCAAACGTACAAAAATCAGCATGGGATCAGTAATGCATTACTGTAACACAAGGAATAAGATAAACAAGTATTCCTCCCACAGTAGGGGACATTGTCAAACGGCAAGTGAAAATGATTGGACAGGGGTTTTATGTCGCTGGGACACTGATCCGGCGTCCTTGAGCAAGGCGTTTAACCCTATGTGCTCCAGGGGGCGCTGTGTCATGGAAGTCCCTGCCCACTATAACAGTATAAAACACTATAAAAACAACACTATGGACAGTATGTGTGGGAGGTGGGAGCTCGGTGGTTATGGTATCGGACTCTGGGCCAGAAGATCTCAGGTTCAAATCCCACCACCACCAAGCTGCCACTAGTGGGCCCTATGATCAAGGTTCTTAACCCTCAGCTGCTAAGGGCGTCTGGCAAATGCCATAAATGTGAATGTATTAAGGTGTAATGTTGGGGGGTGACTAGTTAAATGTAACGGCGTTGCGTAACTGAATTACAAAATAAAAGTCATTTGTTACAGATATGGAGTGAAAAAAAAAAAGAGTTTCTATCCATATGTTTTGTGCGTTTATTTTTGGGGGCGGGGCCAGTGACGCATGTGACATCATCAAATTATCTCCCGTCGATGTGCCGAGCGTTTGGTCATGTCACATGACCCTGTGTCCGTAGTGTTCGTAGATTTTTCACGTTCGCGGTGACACCATGCGACAGTCATATGTGTGACCTACTCCATCTCACCTACGAGTAGATATGTCAAATGTGCATGTCGGGCGAACACGGGGCCGAACATCGGAGCGTCAAATTTCCCCATTCATTCTCTACGGGGCCGGAATGTCGCGGATTTCCTGAAATTCCGAACGTGTGTGGGGTTCGGGAGGTATATGATCGTGATCCACTCCGGACCCCCTACGAGTGGATTTTACGTATGTGCATGTCGGACGCTCACAGGTCGAACTGTGAGGCACGGAATTTCAACCACATTCATTTTCTATGGGAAAAAATTCCCGGTTTTCGGCCCCGGGTTCGGAATTCCGCGGGGAGATTCCTTATAAAAGTAACAGCACACCTCACACCATCGGGACGCACGATATGAGGTATGATTCGTGAGGATTGGACAAAAACTGCGGGACGAGTTACACGCTGGAAATGTGACCGAACCGAGAGAGAGAATCTAATAGTGATGCTTTTGCACACGTCACTAATAAATAAATATATTTATTATTATTATCATTATTATTATTATTTATTATTATTATTATTATTATGTATTATTATTATTATTATTATTATTATTATTATTATTAATATTATTATTATATTTTTTAACCAATAGCATCAGCTTGGTGGTGGTCGTGGTGGGATTTGAACCTGCAATCCTATTGGTCCAGAGGCCAATGCCGTAAGCACTGAGCTCCCACATCACTCCGACATTTTTTAATCCCAAATTAATTGAGATTAAATTATTAATCTTAAAAATGAGCACGCGGCAATATTTGAATGTTCACTTTATTCTTGCACTTTATTCTTCAACTTCTGCTCAAAAGAAGGTAACATTTACTGACTCAACAAGTTTCTTACGTTAAGATTTATCGTCTAATGTGCAACGTGATTTTTTGCAGTGTACACTATTCATTCATTCATTCATTCATTCATTCATTCATTCATCTTCTACCGCTTTATCCGATCTTCCCTCGGGTCACGGGGAGTCTGTGCCTATCTCAGGCGTCTATGGGCATTAAGGCAGGATACACCCTGGATGGAATGCCAACCAATCACACACACACACACATTCATACACTAGGGACAATTTTCCAAGGTGCCAATCAACCTACCGTGCATGTTTTTGGACCGGGGGAGGAAACCGGAGAACCCGGAGAAAAACCCCCTGAGGCACGGGGAGAAACATGCACAAACTCCACACACACATGGCTGAGACGGGAATCGAACCCGGACCCTGGCGGTGTGAGGCGAACGTGCGAACCACTAAACCACCGTACACGATTGACTTGTATACAATTCATTCATTCCTCCTTCATTCATTCATCGTTTGATGAATGGTTTCTTTTCTTCCCGCAGCGTCGCTCCTGTGCTGCGGCACAACTTCCAGAAAGTATAACTCGTGCTTACGGGTTTATATGACTCTGCAACAGGGTGAATTTTTAAAAATTCCGCTTGTGTAATTATTTATTTAGCGTTGCGATTTGCATTTTCCCAAACACGGGGCTCGACTCGGCAAGTGAAACGGAGCGCTACGAGTTCAAAGTGCTCCCGTTATTAATAATTCAGATTTATGTAGGAAGACACGCATAATCCGGAGATCATAGCGTATTTGGGTATATTTCATGTGTACAAACCCGGAGCTCCTCCATCGGACGAATTTCGTAGCCAGTTTTCGGAAGTCGACAAAAATTTTCCCTACGATTTGCATACGCTTCATGCGCCGATGCGCTATCAGGGATTATAACCGCACACCTGGATGCATTATTATTTATTTATTTATTTATTTTTTAGCCCGTTTATTTATGAACATCCCATAACACAAAGGAAGCCGATTACTCGCGCGGTATTCATTCTAATTGCCTTTCCGCGTCGCGTCTGAGAAGCCAATCATTTGACCCCAAGGCTGAAATTGGGCTCTTGATGTAATACAGAATATAAATGGTATTATTGTATTTAATGGACAAAGCAACATCTGCAGTGCTGTGGATATTCTGACACATTCTTTAGGGGGAAAAAATAAATAAATCCATCCATCCATCCATCTTCTTGCGCTTATCCGGGACCGGGTCGCGGGGGCAGCAGTCTAAGCAGAGATGCCCAGACTTCACTCACTCCAGCCACTTCCTCTAGCTCCTCCTGGGGGACACCGAGGCGTTCCCAGGACAGTCGAGAGACATAGTCCCTCCAACGTGTTCTGGGTCTTCCTCGAGGCCTTTTCCCGCAGGGACATGCCCGAAACACCTCCCCTGGAAGGCGCCCAGGAGGCATCCGAAATAGATGCCCGAGCCACGCCAGCTGGCCCCTCTCGATGTGGAGGAGCAGCGAATCTACTCCGAGTTCCTCCAGAGTGACTGAACTTCTCACCCTATCTCTAAGGGAGCGCCCAGCCACCCTGCGAAGGAAGCTCATTTCGGCCGCCTGTATCCGGGATCTTGTCCTTTCGGTCATGACCCAAAGCTCATGGCCATAGGTGAGAGTAGGAACGTAGATCGACCAGTAAATCGAGAGCTTTGCCTTTTGGCTCAGCTCCCTCTTCACTATGACGGACCGGTACATCGACCGCATTACTGCAGAGGCTGCACCGATCCGCCTGTCGATCTCCCGTTCCATCCTCCCCTCACTCGTGAACGAGACCCCAAGATACTTGAACTCCTCCACTAGGGGAAGGAGCTCTCCACCAACCTGAAGTGGGCTAAACATCGTTTTGCGGCTAAGGACCATGGCCTCGGACTTGGAGGTGCTGGGTTCGAGTCTTACAGGGTCTTAGGTGATGTTTTCTAGGTTTATATTCATCTAGAGATAGGGTGAGAAGTTCAGTCATTCGGGAGGAGCTCAGAGTAGATCCGCTGCTCCTCCACATCGAGAGGGGCCAGCTGGCGTGGCTCGGGCATCTATTTCGGATGCCTCCTGGGCGCCTTCCAGGGGAGGTGTTTCGGGCATGTCCCTCCGGGAAAAGGCCTCGGAGGAAGACCCAGAACACGTTGGAGGGACTATGTCTCTCGACTGTCCTGGGAACGCCTCGGTGTCCCCCCGGGGGAGCTAGAGGAAGTGGCTGGAGAGAGGGAAGTCTGGGCATCTCTGCTTAGACTGCTTGCTGCTGCCCTGGTCCCGCGACCCGGTCCCGGATAAGCGGTAGAAGATTGATGGATGGATGGATGGATGGATGGATATTCATCTATTATAACTTTAAATTTTCCTCTGTAATTTAATGCTGGCAAGTATTTTCTAGTTTACAACTGAAAGGGGGCACGGTGGGTTCAGTGGTTAGCACGTTCGCCTCACACCACCAGGGTCCGGGTTCGATTCCCGTCTCGGCCATGTGTGTGTGTGTGTGGAGTTTGTGCATGTTCCCCTCCAAGGGGTTTTTTCCGCGTTCTCAAGGGGGTTTTTTTTCCCTCCTCCACTCCAGGTTCCAAAAACATGCACGGTAGGTTGATTGGCACCTTGGAAAATTGTCCCTAGTGTATGTGTGAATGTGTGTGTGTGTGTGTGTGTGTGTGTGTGTGTGTGTGTGTGTGTGTGTGTGTGCGATGGGTTGGCATTCCATCCAGGGTGTATCCTGCCTTAATGCCCATAGACGCCTGAGATAGACACAGACTCCCCGTGACCCGAGGGAAGATCGGATAAAGCGGTAGAAGATGAATGAATGAATGAATGAATGAATGAATGAACAAACAACTGACTGCTGGGGGGTAAAGGGGTGTGTTAGGGGAAAATCGGTGTAGCCGGGGGCGGGGGGGGGTTGGTACTTAGATATAATCAAACTGCATTTCCACAGAAAGAATGCTGACATGGCTTTATTCTTTATATGTATATTCCACTGATGTTAGAAAGCTGGCGTCACGTGGCAGTGAAATACGGTTAGCATCCAATCATAGCAAAACGCTGCTGGAGAACGGAGGGTCGAGGCCCCTGCTTCAGCAGCCGAACCAAGGCTTCGACCAATAAAATCGAGCTTCCACCTCGTGGATTAACTAAGTGGATAATTGATTCGAAGGTTGGGGGGTTAAAGCCGCCCCTGTATTTCTAAGGTGGGGCTTAAACCTATGACCTTCGGATTATGGTGGGAGATCAGTGGGATACTGCTCAGTGGGTTGCCATCCTTTTGGCCCTCAACCATTGGTTATTAATACTTGTTATTAATACTTGTACATTTACATTACATTTATGGCATTTGGCAGGCGACCCTTATCCAGAGCGACTTACAGCTGAGCAATTGAGGGTTAAGGGCCTTGCTCAAGGGCCCCCTAGTGGCAGCTTGGTGGTTTGCATTGGTGGTATTTGAACCCAGTGGCAGCTTGGTGAACATATTTTACATTTACATTTACAGCATTTGGCCCTTATCCAGAGGTCTGAGCAGAGGCCCACACCTTAATCTTAATCACTGGGCTACACCACCTTGTAGTCAGGGAGGTGGAATCTCAAGGGTTAACGTTTCAGATTGATGCTCAGGAGGTCATGGGTTCAAGCCCTGGTATCACCAAGCTGCCTCATGTAAGCCCCTATAAACTACAAAGCCGTAAACTAACCTCAGACAATAATTCATGCATATTTTACCCCGAAATCAACTCCTCCTGGTACCAGGTTGCGCCCCCTGGTGGTCGGGAACCCTTGCTTTATTGCACCTGAATCACCCAAGTCAAGTTCTCGATCCAATGCACGGAGACAAAGTCTAGTCTATTCAGCTTCATAAGACTTGTATTATTCGCATTGCATTCGAGGCAACAGACTCTTATCCGAGCTCCAACCGGAACGAAGAGATAGTATGTTGTATAGAGTGAATAAAGATACACGTGTTTTCTCCCCGAGAGAACAATTGACTCGAGTGCTAATTGGCAAGGCAACGGTGGATTCGTCGATATTAATTCAATTAGTGAATAACTACTCAATGAGCACACATGATGTGTTTGCATTCCAGTTTCAGCTAATTAAACGTGATGCAATTCCGATGAGTAGGGGCACGGTGGCTTAGTGGTTAGCACGTTCGCCTCACACCTCCAGGGTCCGGGTTCGATTCCCTTCTCGGCCATGTGTGTGTGGAGTTTGTGCATGTTCTCCCCGTGCCTCAGGGGGTTTTTCTCCGGGTTCTCCGGTTTCCTCCCCCGGTCCAAAAACATGCACGGTAGGTTTGATTGGCACCTTGGAAAATTTTCCCTAGTGTATGAATGTGTGTGTGTGTGTGTGTGTGATGGGTTGACATTCCATCCAGGGTGTATCCTGCCTTAATGCCCATAGACGCCTGAGATAGACACAGACTCCCCGTGACCCGAGGGAAGATCGGATAAAGCGGCTAGAAGATGAATGAATGAATGAATGAGATTCCGATACAAATTTGGATGAGGTGTGCTGTTCACCGCTAAAAGTAACAGGAAACATAAACAGTGCCGAAAACTGTTCACCCCAGTGTGTCTGGGCTTACAGAGAAGCCTCCTGCTAAGCTTATTAACGTGTTGAATTTGACACTCTTTTATTTCTCTTCTGCCGTGGAGTACCGCGGCTTCCAGTGCTGCCTCGAGGTCTAAATACGCCAGACGGGAAAGCACCTTGTAAGCTTAATCTAGAGCTGTTCGATAGTCTTTGGTTCGTTAGTCAGGTTAGCTACATTTTAAAGTTCATTTTTTTCTGATTTCCTGCATGGCTCAGTGCTGGGTCCTCTTCTGTTCTCTCTCAATAGTGTTTCTGGAAGTGTGGAGGACTCTAGTGCAGACGTGACAGATAACGCTCAATGCACAGAGAAATTTATGGTTAAGGGCCTTGCTTAAGGGCCCACTAGTGGCAGCTTGGTGGTGGTGGGGTTTGAACCCATTATCATCCGGTCCAGAGTCAACACCTCAATCACTGGGTTACACCACCTCCCTAAACGAGTACATTTACATTTACAGCATTTGGCAGATGCCCTTATCCAGAGCAACTTACAGCTGAGCAATTGAGGGTTAAGGGCCTTGCTCAAGGGCCCCCTAGTGGTAGCTTGGTGGTGGTGGTCCAGAGGCCCACACCTTAACCACTGGGCTACACCACCTTGTAGTCAGGGTTCTCTTCGGTTCTCTCTCAATAGTGTTTCTGGAAGTGTGGAGGACTCTAGTGCGGACGTGACAGATAACGTTCAATGCACGGCAGGGTTTACACACAAACAAACAAACAAACACACAATATAATATAATAATATAATATAAATATATAAAGCTAACCTACCGTGGTTTTTCAGTCCCTGTTTGTGTTTTAATAGTTTACATTAATACACTGATAGGAGGAAGAGATGCACTTGCTTGACATTTTTTATTCATTCATTCATTCATTCATTTTCTACCGATTTATCCGATCTTCCCTCGGGTCACGGGGAGTCTGTGTCTATCTCAGGCGTCTTTGGGCATTAAGGCAGGATACACCCTGGATGGAATGCCAACTCATCGCAGGGCACACACACACACACACACACACACAACACACACACACATTCACACACTAGGGACAATTTTCCAAGGTGCCAATCAACCTACCGTGCATTTTTGGACCGGGGGAAACCGGGGGGAAACCGGAGAACCCAGAGAAAAACCCCCTGAGGCACGGGGAGAACATGCACAAACTCCACACACACATGGTTGAGACGGCAATCGAACCCGGACCCTGGCGGTGTGAGGCGAACATGCTAACCACTACGCCACCGTGCCCCCACACATTTTTTATTTCATTCATTCATTCATTCATCTTCTAACCCTCATTCTATCCTCTTTCCACTTCTATTCTACCGCTTTATCCGATCTTCCCTCGGGTCACGGGGAGTCTGTGCTTATCTCATGGGCGTCTATCGGCATTAAAGGCAGGATACACCCTGGATGGAATGCCAACCCATCGCAGGACACACACACACACACATTCATACACTAGGGACAATTTTCCAAGGTGCCAATCAACCTACCGTGCATGTTTTTGGACCGGGGGAAGAAACCAGAGAACCCGGAGAAATACCTCCTTGAGGCACGGGGAGATCATGCACAAACTCCACACACATATGGGCCGAGACGGGAATCGAACCCGGACCCTGGAGGTGTGAGGCGAACGTGCTAACCACTGAACCCAACCACCGTGCCCCCCATTTTTTATTATTTAAGTTTATTATTATTATTATTATTATTATTATTATTATTATTATTATTATTATTATTATTATTATTATTATTATTATTATTAACATTTGTGATAATCAACACTTTACATTTTCAAAACAATTTTAAATGAAATACCTGCTTGTATAAAAATATTATTTAATGAAAAAAAATTAAAAAAAATATATATATATATATATATATATATATATATATATATATATATATATATATATATATATATATATATATATATATATTCATTCATTCATTCATTCATCTTCTAGCGCTTTATCCGATCTTTCCTCGGGTCACGGGGAGTCTGTGTCTATCTCAGGCGTCTATGGGCATTAAGGCAGGATACACCCTGGATGGAATGCCAACCCATCGCAGGGCACACACACACACACACACACACACACACACATTCATACACTAGGGACAATTTTCCAAGGTGCCAATCAACCTACCGTGCATGTTTTTGTACCTGGAAGGGAGGGGAGGAAACCGGAGAACCCGGAGAAAAACCCCCTGAGACACGGGGAGAACATGCACAAACTCCACACACACATGACCGAGACGGGAATCGAACCCGGATCCTGGCGGTGTGAGGCGGACGTGCTAACCACTAAACCACCGTGCCCCCTATAAATATTATATATATATATATTATGACATATTTTTAAGATATGTTCTATTTAACAGTTCTACTTATTTCAGGATCCTTTAACAATCTTTATTTCCTTCATTCATTCATTCACTCTATCCATATGTAGAATTGTCAGGACTTTCTCCTTTTAAGACACTAATATACATTATTACGCTAATGTTATTAAGGCGTGTGATTAACGCAGTGTGCGTTACTATGTGAGTGATCTGCTCCTTCACTCTGCATTTGTTGAACTAATGAACGAAACTCGAACAACAAAGAAGAAACGAATAAATAAAGGTTTAGTGCAGCCACTCACACTTCCTAAATCCCCCCCCGAATTACACGCCCTAGCTGCACATTCACAACAGGTACGATCTCCTCACTATATTAGCGTATATTACCGTATGGAACCTTACGCAAGCGCATCGCATTCCCAAATCCGTATTACGCAATAAAGCGCATTTTCACTGAACGCAATAAAGCGCTTCCGTATAACCTAAACACCGTATCACCAGTTTATATGGAAAAGCAACCGGAACACAATTCTTAAAGGAGCCACGTCCCATATTTTACACTTCAAACCAACACTAAACAAATAACATTGTAATTAACAAGAAATTCATATTAAAAGTTTCCAGAGTAAAATAAATAATAAATAATCAATAATTTTTATTAAAGGGAGAGATTTTGAGATTAAATGTATATAATTATAATAGCATATAATTCATGCTACATTGAAAACGTGTGTTTTTTGGCAATCGTGTGATTAATCTGAATTGACACCCCTAATATATAAAACCACATTCTTACATCTGAATCGGGTGTGAACACGTACAGGAAGCTGGTTAATGTAGGATTCAGTCAAATAAACACACGTCAAAGTCCTACATATTCCCATATTCATTGTCATTGCTACTTTTCATAGACGTGTATTACTTTAGGACTATCCTATCTTTCCCTAAAAATAAATAAATAAACAAACAAACAAATAAATAAATAAAATGCTATTGCGTTTGAAACCCCGGCCGTGTTGTCAACAAGGCGCCGAGGAGACGTTTTTACTTCTGGCGGATACGAACTTCGGTTCTAGTCGGCAATTATCGAAAGCGTCCCGACTCCGTCCATCATTCTGTCCGACACACTCGGCATCTCCACTAAACAGGCTTTAAAAATAACTCACCCCTGTATCTCCTCCTCGTGGATCAAGCAGGACCGGAGCTACAAACACATCTGTCACATTTCAGCTACTCGGGGCTGGAAAATGCTCCCCGATCATCAGCCACATCAGGAGGTTTCGTTTCCCCTCAGCTTTTCCACTTTCAACTCCTACATTAGTCCTGTCAGGGCTGTCGGGTCATCCCGTCACTGTGGCTTGTTATTCCTAGACTAGATCCTATTGTTATTTGTCTCTTGCCTAGAGGCTAAGCTCATTTTTCTTTCCTGTGAGTTTGTTTGTTTGTTTGTTTGTTTGTTTGATCATTAATTCCTATTATAAAATAATCCTACGTAACATGACTTTAGTACATGAGTGAGTCAAGGCGACTTCCAACATACAAGGCCACTTTCATAAAGGAGCCGTTATCAAACTGGAGGGCCACCAGATGGCGCTGTTAGAATCTAACGAGGGAAATGATTTAAGCAAATATATTGGAATTGTATGTCAAGATTGTCAAAAAAAAAAAAAAAAAAAAAAAACACAAACGAGTTCCAAGAGTTTGTTCGTAGTATGAATTTGTTCGCTAAATTGTTCGTTATTAACGACGCATTATATACGCTATAAAAACGCTACTGCATTCCGGAATGTTATAATAACAATAACACATTTAAAATGAATATACATTAATAACGATACAGTAAATATGGAATGTGGTGGTTTATATGGGTATTACACTCCTCCGCTACTCTGTGCGTTCGTTACGTTGCGTGACTAGCTAACGTTGAGGTGTTTTTTCAGGGTTTCGTTTTTAATCCGAACAAACTTTACATTGTGGACATGTTTGTTCGCATCGGAATGTGTTTGTAGGGTGGGGAGCGTCTGCATTATATAATTATAAAATCATTATATCAATTTTAACACAAAAATAAAAATGAGCGCTGCTATCTAACGTACACCGGTGGTCACATGCTATTGGCTCGTTTCTGTCGACTCATTGTTCCCATGCTTGTGTAAACTGCAAACTAGGCCCCGCCCCCACATTGGATCCGCCCCTTTGAATAAATCCAGAGACATTTTTAAGAGAAATTTTAATTTTATTATATGTGTGTGTGTGTGTGTGTGTGTGTGTGTAAAGGATTTATTGGTCCGAGCTGGAAGGAATAGAGACAAATAAACAGTTAACTCATGACAACGTGCCTGTCGGGATGACAGACCAATCATGACAGTGATGTGGGAGTCCCGCCTCCCTATTCGATATGTACCCTATGGGCATTAAGGCAGGATACACCCTGGATGGAATGTCAACCCATCGCAGGTCACACACACACACACACACACACACACACACACACATTCATACACTAGGGACAATTTTCCAAGGTGCCAATCAACCTACCGTGCATGTTTTTGGACCGGGGGAGGAAACCGGAGAACCCGGAGAAAAAACCCCCTGAGGCACGGGGAGAACATGCACAAACTCCACACACACATGGCCGAGACGGGAATCGAACCCGGACCCTGGCGGTGTGAGGCGAACGTGTTAACCATTAAACCACCATAGTGACCCCCATTTTCCTCATCTCATGTTTATTTATTTTTTCACAGCTTTTGATCTCATTCTTCGTCTCCGCTTCTTGTTTTCCCGTCGCAAACGACTTTATCCTGCTTTCGTCTGATCCTGGATTTTGTTTCTCACCTCACGTCGCCGCTGTTAGCGCTCCATGTACCAAACTCGACATTAATTACTAAAAAGGTACCTCAGGAAATTGTGTTCGAACAACGAATAGTGCTAAAATGGCGAAACGTAGATCATTTAGAAACGGAGTAACGTTAAAGATGATATTAAATGCACATGCACGGTGAATAATTGCGGTAATTAAAAAGCAGTAAAGAGTCGAGCGTGCATTTTATGCGTTCAGTGCATTTAGTAATTATTAAACAACACATTTAGCCTAATTTACCACATTAATTCCTTTTATTTGGGGCTAAATCTGTTTACTAGCGGCTTCTCGGGGGGGGGGGGGGGTGGTATCTGTAAGGTAATGTATATGTATTCTTATCAAATGCATATCTTTCTCTCTCCCTTGTTCATTTTCCATTCTCCGTCTCTCTCTGGCAAGTTATACATGCCCCTGAGGTTAAATAAATACCCCTATCTCAAGTTATAAATGCCCCCGAGGTTAAAAAAAATACCCTTGCCTCAAGTTATAAATGTCCCGGAGGTTAAAAAATGCCCCTTCTAAAAGTTATGCATGCCCCCGAGGTTAAAAAAATACCCTTGCCTCAAGTTATACATGCCCCTGAGGTTAAAAATGTCCCTGTTTCACGCTATATATGCCCCCGAGGTTAAAAAATGACCCTGTCTCAAGTTATACATGCCCCTGTGGTTAAATAAATACCCCTGCCTCAAGTTATACATGCCCCTGAGGTTAAAAATGTTCCTGTCTCAGGTTATACATGCCCCTGAGGTTAAAAATGTCCCTGTCTCAGGTTATACATGCCCCTGACGTAAAAAAAATGCCCCTGCATAAAGTTATACATGACCCTGAGGTTAAAAAAAATGCCCCGCCTCAAGTTATACATGCCCCTGAGGTTAAAAATGTCCCTGTCTCACGCTATAAATGCTCCCGAGGTTAAAAAAATGCCCCTGTCTCAAGTTATGCATGCCCATGAGGTTTAAAAATGCCCTTGCCTAAAGTTATACATGCCAAGAAAGATGTGAAAGCAATGAAAAAGTGTATGTGTTTTGTGTTATGAGGCTCATCAAACACTATTACCCCTGTCTCAGGTTATAAATAAAAAAACCCATAATGCACTTCCTGGTGTGGCTCACGGTGATAATTATGGTATGTAGAATGTTATCTTCTACCGCATGATCTTCCTTATCTCGGGAAACCATATCTGGTGTGGGCTCACGGCACGATGGATGTGTCTATCTCAGGGCATTAAGGCAGGATACACCCTGGATGGAATGCCAACCCATAACAGGACACACACACACACACACACACACATTCATACACTAGGGACAATTTTCCAAGGTGCCAATCAACCTACCGTGCATGTTTTTGGACCGGGGGAGGAAACCGGAGAACCCGGAGAAAAACCCCCTGATGCACGGGGAGAACATGCACAAACTCCACACACACATGGCCGAGACAGGAATCGAACCCTGGACCCTGGAGGTGTGAAGGCGAACGTGCTAACCACTAAACCACCGTGCCCATATATATGTATGGCACCTTGGGAAATTGTCCCTAGTGTATGAATGTGTGTGTGTGTGTGTGTGTGTGTGTGTGTCCTGTGATAGGTTGGCATTCCATCCAGGGTGTATCCTGCCTTAATGCCCATAGACGCCTGAGATAGGCACAGACTCCCCGTGACCCGAGGGAAGATCGGATATAGAGATAGAAGATGAATAAACGAATCAATGTTACAGTCCGATAATATAGAATCTAAAGAATGTGCTCCAGAGGTGGTGCTTCACTAGATGAGCGGGGATGTTTGCAGATGTTCGCTACGTCATTTTTTCCAGCGTCTGGAAAAAAAAAACCCTGAGGCACGGGGAGAACATGCACAAACTCCACACACACATGGCCGAGACGGGAATCGAACCCGGACCCTGGCGGTGTGAGGTGAACGTGCTAAACACTAAACCACCGTGTCCGTGTCCCACGTATATATATATATATATATATATATATATATATATATATATATATATATATATATATATATATATATATATATATATATATATATATATATATATATATAATAATATGAAAATTCAAGTAAACAAACATCATTAGTCATAAATACGAGTTTCAGTTTGTATTAATCACCTTTGATCCAAAAGCTGTCAGTCGATTAAATTGAATGTCAACTAGCGATTAATCACACGTTTTTAACGTATTCATACTTTAATACTTTTCACGTTTGTAATACTGTAACTGGAACATGTTATAATTATATACATTTATTGCAAAATCTGATATCTCTGACCTGTACGTCTGAATGAAGTCTGATGTCCCTGACATCTAAGTCTGAGTCATGTCTGATGTCTCTGACCTGTAAGTCTGAATGAGGTCTCATGTTAACCTGTAAATCTGTGTCCAGTCTGATGTCTCTGACCTGTACATGTGAAAAAAATCTGATTTCTCATACCTTAAAGTCTGAGTTACGTCTGATGTCTCTGAGCTTTATGTCCGAGTCACGTCTGATGTCTTTGAGCTTTATGTTTGATTTCTCCAAGATATAAGACTTTCAGATGTAAGTCTGAATGAAGTCTGATGTCTCTGACCTGTAAGTCTGAGTCACATCTAATGTCTCTGAGATTTAAGTCTGAGTCCAGTCTGATGTCTTTGATCTATTAGACTGATGTGTTTGATCTATAAGTTTGATGTCGCTGAGCTGTAAGTCTGAGTCAAGTCTGATGTCTTTGATCTATAAGTCTGATGTCTTCTGAGTTGCAAGTCTGATTCAAGTCTGTTGTCTTTGATCTATAATTCTGATGTCTGATCTATAAGTCTGATTTCTTTGCTATATATGTCTGATGTCGCTGAGATTTAAGTCTGAGTCCAGTCTGATGTCTGATCTATAGACTGATGTGTTTGATCTATAAGTCTGATGTCACTGAGCTTTAAGTCTGAGTCTTGTCTGATGTGTTTGATCTATAAGTCTGATGTCGCTGAGCTTTAAGTCTGAGTCTTGTCTGATGTATTTGATCTATAAGTCTGATGTCTTTGATCTATAAGTCTGATGTCGCTGAGCTTTACTCTTGTCTGAGTCTGACTATAAGTCTTGTCTGATCTATGTCTGATGTCGCTGAGCTGATCTATAAGTCTGATGTCTTTGATCTATAAGTCTGATGTCTTTGAGTTGCAAGTCTGAGTCTTGTCTGATGTGTTTGATCTATAAGTCTGATGTCGCTGAGCTTTAAGTCTGAGTCTTGTCTGATGTGTTTGATGTATAAGTCTGATGTCGCTGAGCTTTAAGTCTGAGTCTTGTCTGATGTCTTTGATCTATAAGTCTGATGTCTTTGAGTTGTAAGTCTGATTCAAGACTGATGTGTTTGATCTATAAGTCTGATGTTGCTGAGCTGTAAGTCTGAGTCAAGTCTGATGTCTTTGATCTATAAGTCTGATGCCTTTGAGTTGTAAGTCTGATTCAAATCTGATGTCTTTGAACTATAACTCTGTTGTCTTTGATCTCTAAGTCTGAGTCCAGTCTGATGTCTTTGATCTATAAGACTGATGTGTTTGATCTATAAGTCTGATGTCAAATCTGACATCAGATTAAGTCTGATTCAAATCTGATGTCTTTGATCTATAACTCTGATGTCTTTGATCTATAACTCTGATGTCTTTGATCTATAAGTCTGAGATAAGTCTGATGTCTCTGACCTGTATGTGTGAAGTCTCCACACTGTAAATCCGCCTGTCTGATGTCTGATTTTGTACATTTGAGTGAATTTGGCTTTCTGTTGAGTTGCAAATCTGACATTCCTATACTTTAAGTCCAACTGAAGTGTCCAATCTTAAATAAACAACACAATAATCACACATTTCATTTATTATTCAGTGTGAATCCAGTTCCTCCGTAAACAAGTCGACCATGACCCGACTTCTTTATCTCTGCACAGACAGACTGTTTGGGAAGGTTACGTCACGGACCCCCCCCCTCTTAAAAAAACCCACATTGAACATTCAGAGAGAATTCCCAGTGGCGAAAACATCGAACCCGGTCTTTATTTCACTTGAAGGATCGACAGCCGGAAAACAGTTTACTGACCTTTACACTGCCAAAGAGGCCGGCATTCGGGTGCTGATGAACCATGACTGCTTCCTGAAGAAGCGCAGGATCGCAACCCCAGGCGCTGTTGAACAGGTGACATGCTGTAGAGCCAAACTGGCACGGATGGCTTATCTGGCTCAGGAAAAGGACAGCGATGTCCTGAAGGAAAGGACTGGACATTGATATTCAATTTGGTCCATGTTATTCATTGAAGACTGGTGTGTATTTTTCAGGACCTCATTGAAATGCAGCTATAAAAGACAATCTTTACTTCCTTTACTTTACTCTATTTACTCAATGTATCATAAAGAAGTAGCTCTCGAAATCTCTCCCTTTAATACAATCATTGTTTGATCTATAAGTCTGATGTCGCTGACCTTTAGTCTGAGTCTTGTCTGATGTCTTTGATCTTTAAGTCTGATGTCTTTGATCTATAAGTCTGATGTCTTTGAGTTGCAAGTCTGATTCAAGTCTGTTGTCTTTGATCTATAAGTCTGATGTCTGATCTATACGTCTGATTTCTTTGCTCTATAAGTCTGATGTCGCTGAGATTTAAGTCTGAGTCCAGTCTGATGTCTGATCTATAGACTGATGTGTTTGATCTATAAGTCTGATGTCGCTGAGATTTAAGTCTGAGTCTTGTCTGATGTGTTTTAAGTCTGGGTCTTGTCTGATGTGTTTTATCTATAAGTCTGATGTTGCTGAGCTTTAAGTCTGGGTCTTGTCTGATGTCTTTGATCTATAAGTCTGATGTCTTTGAGTTATAAGTCTGATTGAAGACTGATGTGTTTGATCTATAAGTCTGATGTCGCTGAGCTTTAAGTCTGAGTCTTGTCTGATGTCTTTGATCTATAAGTCTGATGTCTTTGAGTTATAAGTCTGATTGAAGACTGATGTGTTTGATCTATAAGTCTGATGTCGCTGAGCTTTAAGTCTGAGTCTTGTCTGATGTCTTTGATCTATAATTCGGAGTCACATTATAGATCAGTGTGACGTGTGCAAAAGCGTCACTATTAGAATCTCTATCTCGCTTCGGTCACATTTTCGCCGCATAACTCGTCCGGCGGATTATTGTCCAATCGTCACGAATCGTACCTCATATCGTGCGTCCCGATGGTGTGAGGTGTGCTGTTACTTTTATAAGGAATCGCCCTGCGGAATTCCGAACCCGGGGGCAAAAAGCGGGAATTTTTTCCCATAGAAAATGAATGGGGTTGAAATTTCGTGCCTCACAGTTCGACCTGTGAGCGTCCGACATGCACATATGGCAAATCCACTCGTAGGGGGTCCGGAGTGGATCACACTCATATACCTCCCGAACCTCACACTCGTTCGGAATTTTGGTAGAATCAGTGACATTCCGGTCTCATAGAGAATGAATGGGGAAATTTGACACTCCGATGTCCGGCCCCGTGTTCGCCCGACATGTACATTTGACATATCCACTCGTAGCTGAGATGGAGTAGGTCATGAATATATCACGTGGTCACAAACGTGAAAAATCAGCAAAACTTGCTGAAAAAAAAAAACGCTGGATCATTTGATGATGTCATGTACATCACTGGCCCCGCCCCCTCCCGAAAAAAACTCCCAAAAACAGGCGTTATTGGTGTCTAAACATTCGTTTCTCCGAATGAGCTAGCATTTCGAAGTCAACACTAAATATTAAATGGACCAGACTTGAAGGGGGTCGCGCCCGGAGCTTCAGGAAATTTTCCTTACTTTTCTTCAGGAAATGTCCCATCTCTAGTTAGTATTATTATTATTTCTTATACTCTTTTAATATGAATTTCTTTTCAATTACAATGTTATTTGTTTAGTGTTGGTTTGAAGTGTAAAATATGGGACGTGGCTCCTTTAAGAATTGTGTTCCGGTTGCTTTTCCATATAAACTGATACGGTGATACGGTGTTTAGGTTATACGGAAGCGCTTTATTGCGTTCAGTAAAAATGCGCTTTATTGCGTAATACGGATTTGGGAATGTGATGCGCTTGCGTAAGGTTCCATACGGTAATATACGCTAATATAGTGAGGAGATCGTACCTGTTGTGAATGCGCAGATAGTAGGTGTAATTCGGGGGGGGATTTAGGAAGCGTAAGTGGATGCACTGTTTCTTTATTCGCTTGTTGTTCGGGTTTCGTTCGTTCGCACAACACGACGCAGAGTGAGGGAGCAGATCGCTCACATAGTATAGTTATAACGCTTTAATAACATTAGCGCTGTTAAAGTCAATTTGAGTTAACTTTGACAGCAGTACTTTATAGCTTCATAAATAAACCCTAAATCATTCATAAAGCGAGTCGTATTCCCGGAGGATCACGCGCTAATCATCAAACGGGTCGCGTCGACTCGGAGAAGCGATAAGGAGGTGTTACTGCTGCGTGTGTTTGCGACTCTTTTTTTTTTTGGAGTTCAATTTCACAGCAGGCTTTGAACAGATCCCTGCTGAAACCTTCCCCGTGCTTTAACACCCTCATCAGATAATTACCGTCTTCTTCACAGGTCTAATCAGGTGTGTGGGAACATGCTGTAATCCAAATGGGGTACTGCTGTGATCTTCCAAAGTGCTGAGCGGAGAAAAAAAAATAAATAATAATAATGTAATACAAAAACTATCAAATGCAAATTTGTAGCCCGAAAACGACCTTCTGTAAATGAAATGATGTGGGATTAAATGAGGTGTGATGGGGAACCAGGAATATCATTCTCGTGGGTTTTGATATTGTGAGTCTATATTTGATAATTCCTCTGTATCTTTGTTTAATTGTCCATTTATTTTATTTATTAGTGACGTGTGCAAAAGCACCTCTATTATAATCTCCGTCTAGCTTCAGTCCCGCAGTTTTTGTCCTATCGTCACGTGCTGTTACTTTTATAAGGAATCGCAGTGCGGAATTACGAACCCGGGACCAAAAAGCGGGAATTTTTTCCCATAGAAAATGAATAGGGATGAAATTTCTTGCCTCACAGTTCGGGCCTGTGAGCGTCCGACATGCACATATGGCAAATCCACTCGTAAGGGGTCCGGAGTGGATCACCATCATATACCTCGCGAACCCCACACACGTTTGGAATTTCGGGAAATCCGCGACATTCCGGCCCCATAGAGAATGAATGGGGAAATTTGACACTCCAGTGGCCGCATACGTGAAAAATCTGTGAAACAGGGAAACTCGGACACAGGGTCATGTGACATGTCTAAACGCTCGGCACATCGACGGGAGTCGGACGCTGGATAATTTGATGATGTCATGTGCACCACTGGCCCCGCCCCCTCCCTAAAAAAGCCGTTTTTTGGTGTCTAAACACCAAAACGAGAGAGTCAAACGAGAATCTTTCTTTATTTTCTTTTTATATTTAAACATTTAATAAAAAAAAATAAATGTAATAAATTATTTATAATTATTATTTTTTTTCATATATTCTGACATTATTATCCTTAGCAGTAGTGTTTTTTTTTTGTTGTTGTTTTTTTTTAGTTTTTGGCTGCCTTTTAAAAATCTGCAAGGAGGCAACAGATGGAATTTAGCCTTCGGGCTAACGGTAGGTTATTTAGCCTCGGCGCTGTCCCTATAAATAAAATAAATAAATAAATAAATAAAATAGTTTCCACTCTGAGATCCGTCTCCTGCTGAAAGTAAGAGATGCCTCTTTTAGATCTGACAACGCAGAGGACTTACAACAGAGCCAGGGCCGACCTGAAAAGCGGTATCAGGAGAGATGAACACACTTACAGTATCTAATAAGACGTGAAGCATTATTGTAAATATTTTATTATATATCGTGTATATTCATGTGACAGGAACGACACTTTGCTACAAGGGAAAATAGCGAATGTACAGCTTGTTAACTCAACCATTCATGTGTAAAGCGCTGACCTGGGCCCAATTAGCCATTTTTTTTCCTTTCCAGTGTCATGTGACTCGTTAGTGTTACAAGGTCTCAGGTGTGAATGGGGAAGCAGGTGTGTTAAATTCGGCGTTATCTCTATCACTCGCTCATACCCATGAAAAACAAAGTCATTATTGCCGTACATAAAGAGACTATAAGAAGATCATGAAACTGGTCTGGGGGGACATGGTGGATTAGTGGTTAGCACGTTCGCCTCACACCTCCAGGGTCCGGGTTCGATTCCCGTCTCGGCCATGTGTGTGTGGAGTTTGTACATGTTCTCCCCGTGCCTCAAGGGGGTTTTTCTCCGGGTTCTCCGGTTTCCTCCCCCGGTCCAAAAACATGCACGGTAGGTTGATTGGCACCTTGGGAAATTGTCCCTAGTGTATGAATGTGTGTGTGTGTGTGTGTGTGAATGTGTGTGTGTGTGTGTGTGTGTGTGTGTGGTCGATGGGATGGGGGTGGCATTACATCCAGGTGTATCCTGCCTTAATGCCCATAGACGCCTGAGATAGACACAGACTCCCCGTGACCCGAGGGAAGATCGGATAAAGCGGTAGAAGATGAATGAATGAATGAATGAACAAACAACTGACTGGTGGGGGGGTAAAGGGGTGTGTTAGGGGAAAATTGATGTAGGAAGGGGGGTACTTAGATATAATCAAACTGCATTTCCACAGAAAGAAAGCTGACACGGCTTTATTCTTTATATGTATATTCCACTGATGTTAGAAAGCTGGCGTCACGTGGTTCGATTCCCGTCTCGACCATGTGTGTGTGGAGTTTGTGCATGTTCTCCCCGTGCCTCAGGGGGTTTTTCTCCGGGTTCTCCGGTTTCCTCCTCCGGTTACAATAATATGCACGGTAGGTTGATTGGCACATTGGAAAATTGTCCCTAGTGTGTGAATGTGTGTGTGTGTGTGTGTGTGTGTCCTGTGATGGGTTGGCATTCCATCCAGGGTGTATCCTGCCTTAATGCCCATAGACGCCTGAGATAGACACAGACTCCCCGTGACCCGAGGGAAGATCGGATAAAGCGCTAGAAGATGAATGAATGAATGAATGAATGAATGAATGAATGAAACTGATCTGCAGAAGACGGTTTAACAGGACAGGTTCCATTCCGTATATGCTAAGCGTCATATCCAGAGGTTGGGAAATAGATGTATGAGTGCTGCCAGCATTGCTGCAGAGGTTAAAGGGGTGGCGGGGGTCACGCACTGCATCATACTGCATCGCTTTTTTGCTCGTTTTATTCAATTTATTATTTATTATGATTTATTCTAGGTCACACATTTGTGACAAACACAAGGTCCGAATGTGGCCCCCACATTCCCTCACGTCATTTTATGTGAGCTTGAACGGTGTGCCTTAAAATAAGGCTTTAAAGCGTGCATTGACAATAAACCATGTCTCCCACGTTGCGCGCGACTACTAAGTGACGGAATTCCGCCATTAGAGTGCGAGAATTGAGAAATTTCTATCCCAAAAGGTCCAGGAAATGAAAAATTGGTGCAGATGGAAGGCACTTCCAGGAAAGATCCATCCATCCATCTTATACCGCTTATCTGGGACCGAGTCACGGGGGCAACAGTCTATGCACAAATGCCCAGACTTCCCACTCTCCTGCCACTTCCTCTAGCTCCCCTGGGCGGACACGGAGGCGTTACCAGGACAGTCGAGAGACATAGTCCCTCCAACGTGTTCTGGGTCTTCCCCGATGCCTCTTGCCTGTCGGACATGCCCATGATGGTCAGAGGCCGATGCACAAATTTGACCGGGATGCCTCATTTTTGAAAGACATTTGTAATGACCACAGAGAGCCTTGGTATAGTGTCCCCCATCACTATACTGGGGTGTTAGGACCCATACAAGGACCCATACACCTCCCCTGAAAGGCGCCCAGGAGGCATCCGAAATAGATGCCCAGCTGGCCCCTATCGATGTGGAGGAGCAGCAGATCTACTCTGAGCTCCTCCCGAGTGACTGAGCTTCTCACCCTATCACTAAGGGAGCGCCCAGCCAACCTGCGAAGGATGCGAATGCGAAATTTTGGCCACCTGTATCCGGGATCTTACCCTTTCGGTCATGAACCAAAGCTCATGGCCATAGGTCATCTTTCCTGGAAAGATGGGCAAGCAAATACATGCTTGTGCTTTAAGGAGAAAAAGTGTGTTATGAGGCAACGTCGAACATCAAACACTATGTTGCCAGGAGCCATATCACTCTGTAGCCCAAGACTGGTTTGAAGATAAGCAGGGATGAGTCTGGTTAGTACCTGGATGGGAAACCACCTGGGAATACTAGATTGCTGCTGGTAGCAGTGTCAGTGAGGGCCAGCAGGGGGCGCTTACCCTGTGGTCTCTGTGGGTCCTAACACCCCAGTACAGTGACGGAGGACCCTATACTGAGCCCATTAACAATGTCTTTCAGAAACGAGGTCTCTGTTCACCCATTCACCCATTGGTCTCTGACCATCATGGCCTCCTAACCGTCCACCATATCTCTTCATCATTCTGTCTGCTTTCCACCAGTAAGTTGGTGGGAGTTCTGGCGCTGCCGACGCATCATTTAGGTGGATTCTATACACCGGTGGTGGATGAGGAGGAGGATGAGATCCCTCTCTCATAATGTAAAGGGATTTGAGTGTCCAGGAAAAGCCCTATATAAATGTAATGAATTATTATTATTATTATTATTATTATTATTATTATTATTATTATTATTACTATATATTGTGTCTTGCAGTATGGCCAGTATAGCAAAGTATTGTCATATGATATTGGCCAGTAGGTATATAACTCTAGAGGTCAAGGTTGATGCTGGAAGAGGTATTAGTGAGGCCAGCAGGGGGCGCTTACCCTGTTTCTGTATGGGTCCTGATGCTCTGTGGTCATTAGGAAAAAGAGTAGAGGCGTGTCCTCGGCATCCCGGCCAAATTCTCCCATTGGCCTCCGACCATCACGGCCTCCTAACCGTCCACCATATCTACCGATTGGCTTCACCATTCTGCCTCCTCTCCACCAGTATGGCCATAACATCGTCCAGGTGGATTCTGTACACCAGTTATGGATTCTCTCATAAGGTAAAGCGCTCTGAGTGTCTAGGAAAAGCTCTCTATAAGCGTAATGAATTGCTAAGGTTATAACTGACCCTTCGAGGGCAACCGTAATCCCGATGTGGCCCACGGTGAGATTCACACCCCTGTTCTAGGAGAGCTCTGTAAAGGTTAAACAGGGAATGGCCTGCCCGGTCACCACACCTAAATCCTATTGAACTGCTCTGGGATTTTCAGCTGAAATACTTTTTCACTTAATTTTTAACTGTGCAGAATCTGGACATGTATAGGGTGTTTTGTTTTTTATTGTTTCACAGGATCCGAGTGTAAACTTTTGACCTGGTATGGATTTCCGTTTTTGTTTCCTACTCGAATGACAACGCATTGACAAGACTCGTTTTTGGCGGAGTTTGTGGTTTGTCAATATTTTCATTCTGCCCGAGTCCATTTGAAACATCTAAAGAGCTCCATTTCCATACAAATGTCATTATTCAAACCGCCACAGCCGGCTTTGAATAACATTAGATTATATTTGCATTGCTAATTCCTAATAAAGTCACGTTTGGAAAGACTCGTCTGGGTGCGAGAAGACGAGCAGAACTCCTCGGCACGAACGGGAGAGGAACGTCGCCTCGCGAGTGGAATCCCAACACGCGGATCGGTCTGATTTCCATCTTGTTTACTGCCTGTTTACTCTTTTCGCGTGTTTACACTGTGAAGCAGCCATTGATCTACCTGACTGATGTGTTTTGGTGCGGCATTAGAGATGGCTGTTGGTGTCGGAAACCGTGTGTGCATTTACGAACCAGCTTTATTAAGCGCCTTTCAAGTCTGTGATTTACTATTGTTTTATCTTTAGCCTTGTTTTTGTTGTTGTTGTTATTGTTGTTTTTCTTTTTTGTCGTGTCCCGGATGACATTTAACTTCCAAGGTGTCCATGGAAACCTGTTCTTTGAACCTTCCATCCTACATTTCCTCTTTGCTTCCTGGCACCATCCCATCCACTCTTCTCAGATGTTCCACTCATGTGGAGATTGATGTAGGTCAGGAGGTTCCTTAAGCACAGGTGTGCCATACTATATGCATGAACACACTCTCATGCACATGTATATGCATCTCTCTCTCACACCAGCATATGTATAGGTATCACTGTACATATATAGGTACCACTGTATATGTATAGGTACCACTGTATATGTATAGGTACCACTGTATATGTATAGGTATCACTGTATATGTATAGGTACCACTGTATATGTATAGGTATCACTGTATATGTATAGGTATCACTGTATATGTATAGGTACCACTGTATATGTATAGGTATCACTGTATATGTATAGGTATCACTGTATATGTATAGGCATCACTGTATATGTATAGGTACCACTGTATATGTATTGGTATCAGTGAATATGTATAGGCACCACTGCATACATATATGTGTCACTGTATATGTATAGCATATGTATCACTGTATATGTATAGATACCACTGTATATGTATAGGTATCACTGTATATGTATAGGTATCACTGTATATCTATAGATACCACTGTATATGTATAGGTATCACTGTATATCTATATGTATAGGCACCACTGTATATGTATAGGTATCACTGTATATGTATACGTATAGTGTATATGTATATGCATCACTGTATATGCATAGGTATCACTGTATATGTATAGATACCACTGTATATGTATATGTATCAGTGTATATGTATTGGTATCAGTGAATATGTATAGGTACCACTGCATATGTATATGTATCAGTGCATATGTATATGTATCAGTGTATATGTATAGGTATCACTGTATCATGTATATGTATCACTGTATATGTATGTGTATATGTATCACTGTATATGTATATGTATCTGTATGTATAGGTATCACTGTATATGTATATGTATCAGTGTATATGTATATGTATCAGTGTATATGTATATGTATCAGTGTATATGTATATGTATCACTGTATATGTATATGTATATATGTATCATATGTATATGTATATGTATATGTATCAGTGTATATGTATATGTATCAGTGTATATGTATAGGTATCACTGTATATGTATATGTATCAGTGTATATGTACTAGGTATCAATGGTATATAATTTATATATATATATGTAATATATATAGATATAGTATATAGATATATAGATAGATAGATAGATAGATAGATAGATAGATAGATAGATAGATAGATAGATAGATATAGATATAGATATATATCACTGTACATGCTAGGTATCACTGCATATGTATAGGCACACATACACACACACACATACTCACACAGTATTTAAGGATCTTTATTTAGGAAAGCCACCTTGCACTCACTGTGACTCTTGGCAATCACCATATTTTGAGCCTTTGGCTACATTAAAAAAAAAAACGCTCCGTGTCCATGCTGTCGATTTTCCCAAAAATGTTCCCGTTTTCCTTTAGTCTCTTTTTAAAATGTAACCACTTTCCAAAAAATCTACATCTACAAAAGAACGCGTGTGGACTGGAGGCCGAAACGGAGAGGAAATGGTGCGTTTTCAGATCAAACACACGTTTTATTGCAGTATTTGGTATCACATCATAAACCCTATGTTTTAGTCAGAGAAAGAAGATTCGGATGGATTTTGCTACATCCTCAGCTCGGAGGCTAATATTACTTAAATGGAAAGAAACACTTCCTCCAGCCTCCAGGCAGTGGATTAAGAACATTTCCCATTTTTTTGACACTGGAGAAAATTACAACAAGAATCTGTACTCGATTATTTTTCATTAGCTGGCAACCCATCATAGAGCAGATAAAGAAGACAGACCCTTCAGTTCTTTCAGAGGAGTAGATCCCTTTTCTTTATTTCTGTGTTTTATATTATCGAGATATCAAATGTGTTAATAAAACATACTTTGTGGAAAAAATAAAGGTCATGAGTTCTATGCATCTATCTATACAGTTTTAGAGTTTGCAAAAAAGTAACAGATAGATAGATAGATAGATGGATGGGTGGATGGATGGATGGATGGATAGATGGATAGATGGATGGATAGGTTAGTCCTGCTGAAAGTTGTTCGGAAGTATTAAAGCACTATCTATCTATCTATCTATCTATCTATCTATCTATCTATCTATCTATCTATCTATCTATCTATCTATCTGTTACTTTTTTGCAAACTCTAAAACTGTGTGCCTTTGTTTTTTCTTTGTGTCCCGGGTTCAGCAGCAACAGATAGATAGATGGATGATGTATAGATAGATAGATAGATAGATAGATAGATAGATAGATAGATAGATAAGATAGATAGATAGATAGTCCTGCTGAAAGTTGTTCGGAAGTATTAAAGCACTATCTATCTATCTATCTATCTATCTATCTATCTATCTATCTATCTATCTATCTATCTGTTTATTTTTTTCAAACTCTAAAACTGTGTGCGTTTGTTTTTCCTTTTTGAGTTCAGCAGCAACATAGATAGATAGATAGATAGATAGATAGATAGATAGATAGATAGATAGATAGATAGTCCTGCTGAAAGTTGTTCAGAAGTATTAAAGCACTATCTATCTATCTATCTATCTATCTATCTATCTATATCTATCTATCTATCTATCTATCTATCTATCTATCTATCTATCTATCTATCTATCTATCTATCTATCTGTCTGTCTGTCTGTCTGTTTATCTTTCTATCCCTCCATTCATCATCTTTGTTTTCTGGTGCATACACACTCACTATCGATGTAAAACTGGATCAGTAATGGAAGCATTTTCAGGTCAGCGTCTAAATGCCTCAATTTTGTATTTAATAAAAAAAGCAAAAAAAAAACAGAACAACACAAGCTTCACTTCTCTGCCAACTAATGAAATGCCCAAACCGCATTCACAAGACCCGAGGTGAATAACTGATAAAACCAGTACAAAAGGAAGTAAAAAAAAAACAACAGAAAAAAAGAAAGATGAATAAAAAGGAGATGTCCGGGATCAGAACTAAGGAGGAAAAATAAAGAAGGTGAAGAAGAAGAGGAGGAGGAAGAAGAGATGTATCATCCATGTGTTCAGTGCATCATTTAGCTCAACAGCCACTAGTGGTTACCACAGCAACAGGTTAACAAATTGATAGAGAGAGAGAGAGAGAGAGGGGTAAAAAAGATGGAAGAGAATGCAAAAAAGGATAGATAGAGATATAAAGATAAATAATAATCTCCATCATGCCATCATCCAGTCTTGTCATAGGTGAAGTACAGAGTAAAGGTAATGTTTTCCTCGATTAGATGTTAAGGCACCATTATTAAATAATAAAAAGTAATTAATTTTAGTGCATATTGTTTTATTTTTAAATAGACTGGAATGCATTATCTTACTTTACATCATTCTTTAAGGGGAGCTTCATTTATGCTTGCAAATATTTTTGCCATGAAGGAACGAATTAAATTCGTACGCCCGGGGGATCACTGCAAATGCATAGGCATCACTGTAATGTATAGGCATCACTGTAATGTATAGGTATTGCTGTAAATGTATAGGTATCACTGTAATCTATAGGCATCACTGTAATGTATAGGTATTACTGTAAATGTATATGTATCACTGTAATCTATAGGCATCACTGTAATGTATAGGTATTACTGTAAATGTCTAGGTATCACTGTAATATATCACTGTAATATATAGTAAGGCATCACTGTAATGTATAGGTATCACTGTAATCTATAGGCATTACTGTAATGTATAGGTATTACTGTAAATAGGTATAGTATCTACTGTATCACTGTATCACTGTAATCTATAGGCACTGTAATGTATAGGTATCACTGTATATATATAGGTATCACTGTAATATATAGGCATCACTGTAATGTATAGGTATCACTGTAATATATAGGCACCACTGTAAATGTATAGGTATCACTGTAATCTATAGGCATCACTGTAATGTATAGGTATTACTGTACTGTATCACTGTAATATATAGGCATCACTGTAATGTATAGGTATCACTGTAATCTATAGGCATCACTGTAATGTATAGGTATTACTGTAAATGTCTAGGTATCACTGTAATATATAGGCACCATAATGTTTTTTTTTTTTTTTTTTCTAGGTATAGGCATCTATAGGATCACTGTAATGTATAGTGTTACTGTATGTCTATGTATCACTGTAATATATAGGCATCACTGTAATGTATAGGTATCACTGTAACTATAGGCATCATTGTAATGTATATGTAATGCATAGGTATCACTGTATAATCACTGTAATATATAGGTATTACTGTATGTGTATGTAATAGGTATCACTGCAAATGCATAGGTATCACTGTAATTGTATATTTATTACTGTATGTGTATGGGTATCACTGCAAATGCATAGGTATCACTATAATACATAGGTATCACTGTAAATGTATATGTATTACTGTATTTGTATGTATATGTAAGTGGAAGTGGCCATCAGAAGATGGTTACAGTGATGGTTACACTCATAAAGGTATTGACATGGCCAGAAACAATACTCAGATAGGCTGTGGTGTTGAGACGATGCTCAAGTGGTACTAATGGACTTAAATTTGCTGCCATGTGATTGGCTGATTAGATTAGCTTTAATTAGCAGTTGGACAGGTATATATATATATGTATGTATGTGTATATATATATATATGTATGTATGTATATATATATATATTACATGTATAGCTGTCACTGTTTACATGTTTCACTGTAAATGTATAGGCATTACTGTAATGAATCAGTGCATAGGTATTAATTTCATATGTTTTAAATGGATCCAGGTTCGATTCCCGTCTCGGTCACATGTATGTGGAGTTTTCATGTTCTCCCGCCAAGATGGGTGCCTCAGGGGGTTTTTCCCCCGGTCCAAAAACATGCAAAAAGTACGGAGTAGGTTGATTGGCCAGAACTGGAAAATAGTCCCTAGTGTATTGAATGTGTGTGTGTGTGATGTGTGTTGTGTGTGTGTGTGTGTTTGTGCCCTGAGATGGGTTGGCATTCCATCCAGGGTGTATCCTGCCTTAATGCCCATAGACGCCTGAGATAGACACAGACTCCCCGTGACCGAGGGGGGAAGGGAAGATCGGATGAGACAAAAATGGGCGATAGCGCGAAGGAAAGATGAATACTGAATGAATGAATGAAGTAGACGATGAATGAACGAATATATAAATATATATATATATATTATATATATATATATATATATATATATATAACGTTTGCATATGTGCCTGATTCCATCATCTTCTTCTCGTCAATATCCGCTTGTCCCTAAACACACTCACCTCGCAACCAATACAATGGCGTGAATGAAGCGAGCACCTCAGAGCGTCATCCCAAACCCAGAGTGGAGGAGAACGTTTTGAGATTCATGCTCCACTCAGTCCAAGTTTGATTAAACTGCACAATGAACTTCGGTGCAAGCTTCACTGGGTGCACAATATCATCAGTGAGTGGTAAATTAGGGGAAATAATCTGAAGCTGAATTTATTGTTCACAGGCCAGTCACGCAAAAAAAAAAAAAAAAGTGATGGCTTACTTCCAAAGACATCTCAAGGCCAAACCTAAAAAAAAAAAAAAAAAAAAAACAACAGGAAAAAATAAATAGTCAGGGCTGTGTAGGGTCTGAAAGCCTCAAGGGACTGCAGAGGAATCCTCTTTTATTTCATCATTCATCAAAACTACATCCAAGTGATATTCTATCACACTGAAGTCATCCTGTATATACAGTATATGTTGTGTGTAGAGACGGAATCGTGTCCTGTAAATGTATATGTATTACTGTATATGTATATGTATCGCTGTACGTGTATAGATGAAGTGATCCTGTATATACATATATACAGTATGCGTTGTGTGTAGAGACGGAATCGTGTCCTGAAAATGTATATGCTATACTGATATATATGTATATATAGTAATATATATATATATTATATATATATATATATATATATATATATATATATATATAATATATATATATATATATATACCGTAAATTCTGGACTATAAAGCGCACCTGCATATAAGCCGCATCCGCTCTATTTGAAAAAAAAACCCAAAAAAATCATAAATAAGCCGCACCTGCATACAAGCCGCATCCGCTTTTGAATTGTAAATGTACATGTATGTACCTAAATAGATCCTTTCCTAACCTGTATTTTAACACACGGTGTAACGGTGGACGCTGCACAGAGACGCGGAGATCCGGAATTCATACAAAACAGGATTTATTAGAATAAAGAACTCAGGAGACGCCGCTCATACGGAGCGGCCAGACAGGCTAGGGAGCCTTGCGCTCTGCGCGCCGTGGTACCGGAGAGCAGGAGCGGTGGCGGACTTGGAAGTCCAGGAATCGGGAACAGACAAAGGTTAGGCATAAACATATATCGAGCGTCCGTGTCCGCGACACTAGGTATGTGCTACGAGCCCGGACGGGGATTGTAGGGGTGAACCGGTCTTATATCGGGATTTGTGCGTGTGTGCGTGCGTGCGCGTGTGTGTGTGTGCGTGTGGGGGGGGGGGGGGAGCGTGTGGGGAAGAGAGAGAGAGAGGAGAGAGAGGGGGAGAGAGAGAGAGAGAGAGAGCACCGAGCAGCAACTTTGCTGATTAAAACGGGACAGAACCAAGAGAAAATAAGCGCTATTTAACAGTATTTATCTTCATTTCTCCTGTGTGTGAAATCACGTCACCTTAACCTTGTAAAGATAGAGTTTGTCCTCCTTCTATCCGCTTCTACCCACTTATATCTGCTAAAGAGGAACTAGCGCATTCTTCTTCTTTGCATTTATTTTGTGTTAGTTTTGATTCTAATTCCGGTTAGAGCCCCTAGCGGTCGGGAAAAAATCTGCAGAATAGCCGCACCTTATTATTAGCCGCATGGTTCAAAACCTATGAAAAAAGTAGCGGCTTATAGTCCAGAATTTATGGTATATATCACTGTGTATGTATAGGTATGACTGCAAATGCATAGTCATCACGGTAATGTATAGGTATCATTGCAAATGTATATGTATTACTGTATATGCATACGTATCACTGTACATGTACATATAGGCATCACTGGGATGTATAGGTATCATTGTAAATGTAGATGTATTACTGTATATGTATAGGTATCTCTGCAAATGTATATGTCTTACTGTATATGTATATGTACGTATATGTGTATATATGTGTATATTGCTCAACACCTGTGCTACCCCCTCCCCCACAAAGCTAGTAAATGTGCAATGCTACAGTACCCATGGGATCCCAATCCTAATGCTGACCTCTGGCTCTGTAGGTACTTTGTTGGACTGTAAGGCCACAACCACCAAACTTCGTCTGTGGGCCCTTGAGCAAGGCCCTTAAAATGCTTAGTAATATTTACATTTCCTTATCCAAAGCGACTGTGAGGGCAATTGAGGGATAAGGGCCTTGCTCAAGAGTCCACTAGTGGTAGCTTTGTGGTGGTGGGATTTGAACCTTCCGCTCTGATGTCCTTAACCTCTGAGATAACGGTACCTGCTAAAGGAATGGCTATATATTGTCGTCTCAGTCATGTGCTCCCTCCCTTCGTGTCCGACATATATTGGACTTTTGGGCTACATGACGTGAGCGATTAAATTTCTCGGTACTTCTGGGAAGAAGAAAAAATAAATAAAAAAATAACAACAGTACTTCAACAAAGTCGATGGAATCGATCGTGAACCCTGTGAGCTTTCCTCCAAACCGCCAATTCCACTTCAACTGGCCGGCACACTTCATTTCATCCACAAGCCTGCGCTCCTTAATCTGGAGAGAGTCTCAAAGTATTTAAGAGCTCTGTGAGCGTGATGGGTAAAAATAAAGTTTCGTCTGTGAACTTAACTAAGGGAAAAGCAAGCCGTACCTTTCTGCTGGGTTTCAAAAGGCATTCAAAATAGTTTGGGTTCATAATATTAACCAAGGTCACATGGACTGGACTACAAGGTTATACCATGGGTTGGAAGAATAGAATATAGAATAGCCTTTATTTGTCACATATACATTACAGCACAGTGAAATTCTTTCTCCGCATATCCCAGCTTGTTGTTTGGTATCTGGAGTCAGAGCGCAGGGTATCAGCCATGATACGGCGCCCCCTGGAGCACAGAGGGTTAAGGGTCTTGCTCAAGGACCCAAGGGCGGCAGCTTGGCCATACCGGGGCTCGAACCCGGATCTTCCGATCAGCAGCCCCTAGCCTTAGACCACCCCCATTCCCTTACTTGGAGACCTTGTTAAAGTCCACCTCTTTCTCCACTCTTATGCTCCTCCTCCTTTTGAAAATACATATTCACCAATGCAATCTCCATCCTTTTAACAAATCCTCCACCTTCTGGCCTTCTACATTCTTCTCCTACCATCACCTCCTCATCATTGCGCATGAGTAGCAAAAGTTGCTCAGGTCCTGGTCCAGTCCCTCGTCATCTCGAGACAGGACTACTGTAACTCGAGGCTCTTCTTCTCTGTTCTGGAACCGAGGTGGTGGAATGAACTTCCCCTGGACGTCCCAACAACAGAGATAACCCTGGATGCCTTGGATAAGGGCGTCTCCTAAACGCTGTAAATGTAAGCAACGATGAGAACGCCTTCAACTTCCAGCTTCACCTTCATCACCCTGTTGGAAACTCTCTTCACCTCTATTAAACTCTATTCTTCCTGAAGGATTACCCCTACACCATTTTCTCTTTCCATCCACACCATGGTAGAAGAGTTTAAACCCGCCTCCTAACTCGCTGATCTGACTCCCTTTCCACTCGGTCTCATATATAAATAAAGCGCATTTTTACTGAACGCAATAAAGCGCTTCCGTATAACCTAAACACACGTGATCACCAGTTTTATATGGAAAAGCAACCGGAACACAATTCTTAAAGGAGCCACGTCCCATATTTTACACTTCAAACCAACACTAAACAATTAACATTGTAATAAACAAGAAATTCATATTAAAATGATAATTTTAAGGGTCAAATAAATATTAAATATAAATGTGTATTATTCATATATGGTATATTATATAGTATTAATTATGATATATATATATATATATATATATATTATATATATATATATATATATATATTAGGGCTGAAAAGATCAGATGAAGAGCTTTTTAACATCACATTGTATTCACATTCATGACGCATGACTCTGCCCCCAAAAACAGCTTCCACTTCGTCTTTTTTTGCGTTAAATACGAGGCAACATCTAACAATTCCAAGCACAGGAGCTCAGCGAGGGGTCTGATCGCTGCCGGGAAGCTTGGCTTTCATCACGCTAAGTAGAAGCGAAGGGGAGCCTTCAAACTGGAGATGGGATTCCAAGGACGCCAAACTCCCACAAGACTACGCTGAATTCGCAATCAGTTCAGCGGAAGGTGACGGGCAGCAACAGCCAGAAAGAAAACATTACATTGCTAAAGCTTGATTCCAGGTATCTTTGACTTTGGAAGGCAGTGTTGAAATGCTCTTAAGTGTGATTTCTGTATATTCATTCATCTTCTACCGCTTTATACGATCTTCCCTCGGGTCACGGGGAGTCTGTGTCTCTCTCAGGCGTCTATGGGCATTAAGGCAGGATACACCCTGGATGGAATACCAACCCATCACAGGACACACACACCTGGAGAAAAACCCCCTGAGGCACGGGGAGAACATGCAAACTCCACACACACATGGCCGAGACGGGATTCGAACCCGGACCCTGGTGGTGTGAGGCGAAATTATATATAGATATTATTGTTACCTGAAAATGGGGCACGGTGGCTTAGTGGTTAGCACGTTCGCCTCACACCTCCAGGGTCTGGGTTCGATTCCCGCCATGTGTGTGTGGCAGTTCTGCATGTTCTCAGGGGGGGTTTTCCCGGGTCCAGCCTCAAGGTGGGTTTTTCTCCGGGTTCTCCAGTTTCCTCCCCTTGAATGGGTCCAAAAACATGCACGGTCGGTTGATTGGCACCTTGGAAAATTGTCCCTAGTGTATGAATGTGTGTGTGTGTGTGTGTGTGTGTGTGTGCCCTATGGGTTGGCATTCCATCCAGGGTGTATCCTGCCTTAATGCCCATAGACGCGTGAGATTGACACAGACTCCCCGTGACCCGAGAGAAGATCGGATAAAGCAGTAGAAGATGAATGAATGATTGAATCCTGGGATTTATAATGACCACAGTGAACCTTGGTTTAACGTCTCAACCGAAAGATGATGCTTTTTGACAGTATAGCGTCCCCCCGTCACTATATTGGGGTATTAGGACCCACACAGACACCCTGCTGGCCCTTACTAACACCTCTACCAGCAGCAACCTAGTATTCCCAATCCACTAACTTCATCTATCGATGATATCAGTGTAGTTTTCATTGTATAAAGGTATATCCCCTTGTTCTATTAATTGCATATAGACATGTATAACACGACCCGGTTACATAATAAGTAATTACGTAATTACATAACGAATTAAGCTGAATTTTAACATGACAATAACGCAAAATATATTCCCTGGAAAGCCCAGATTTATACTTTAATTTTATATTAACTTTATATTTATAAAGATATCAGAGACCGCCGAAGCCAAATGGGGTTACACCTATTAGGGAATGGGGTGTGCTAATTTTTTCCTCAGAATACTTGATATCTCGGTGGCAAAACATTTCGCGACTTGCTCTGTTTACCAGGAAGCACTTTATTTCTATACCCTTCCACAGTATCGCCTTCAAAATAGTCCCCTTGCACAGCAACACGGTGCTCCCGGGGTTCTTCCGGAACGTGGCCTGGAAGACTTCCATTCGGACCTTCTGTGATTCACGCCAAGTCTTTGGGAAGAGTCTGGGTGCGGAAGTGGGATCGTTCTCGCCGCCTCACGGAAATGTGCGTTAATTCGGGGACAATCCCGAGCTCAAAATGCCCCTCCCACCTGCTATGCGACACGGCTGCGCAAGTTCCTTTTCACCTTAAAAATAAATTGCTATTTCCAGGCAGTAAAGAGCCAGGGCTTGTGTTGTTGGTCATGGCTGCTTGTCATCCTTTCGAACTGAACGCGATTCCGAAACGCAGCGCGCTCTCCCAGGAGTCTCGCCAACCTCCGAGGCTCGAATCTTCACTTGAACGCTGCTCCGGGATTCCTTTCAGAGTGATGAAAGCTCGGCGCCCTGACAGCGATCAGACCACCTACGGAGCTTCTGTGCTCGGAATTGTTAGACAGCCTGGAAACAGGTGCGGCGACATCCAGTGACTCAGTTTGCTCGGGAGTGGAGGGAGCGTATAAAGAGATTAGACAGCGCCTTCTGGAAATTGTGTTTATGACCCAGAAAGAAAGCGAGCTTACGGGATAAAATAGACGGGAATCATTAGGGGAATAAATATTCCCCACCTCTGGTTAATCCTGACTACGAGCATTCACTGATGAATAATAATAATAATAATTATTATTATTATTATTATTATTATTATTATTATTATTATTATTATTATTATTATTATTATTATTGTTATTATTATTAAAAATTATTATTGTTATTTTATTTATTGATTATTATTTATATTATTACTATTTATTATTATTATTTTATTATTATTGCTATTATTATTATTGTTATTATTATTATTATTAGTATTAGTAGTAGTAGTAGTAGTATTAAAACTGAGCGACATCAAATTGTTGATGACGGGGGGAGCAAGGGAGGCGTCATCTTTACATTTTTAAAAAGTGGATTTTTTTTGGTTAAAAAATAAAAGTATTTTGTTTCTCAGTAACCTGTAACGGATTACTTTTATTTTGTAATTAAATTACATAACACCGTTACATGTATCGTGGACTCTCTAGGAGTTGGAGAGGTGAGGAGCAGCTTCGACTGTAAACGACTAAACCCCATAGTGAAATAAACAGACAGAAGGTACGGTGAAGATCTGCAGCAAGTCAGAGAGATATGAAGGTGCAAGACTGTTAAGATGGTGATTAAAGAGGCTGGAGGAGAAGTCTGCTCGATGGAGGGTTTTACAAGCATGGACCGGTTTCTGGACCAGTCTCGAGACTTTCTGAGGTGGTAACCTTAACAGAACAGAGGATACCATAATCAACGTGCCAGATACCGAGATGGGTTTATATATATATATATATATATATATATATATATATATATATATATATATATATATATATATATATATAAAAAACATGGTGGTTTAGTGGTTAGCACGTTAACCTCACACCGCCAGGGTCCGAGTTCAATTCCCATCTCGGCCATGTCTATGTTGAGTTTGAATGTTCTCCCCGTGCCTCAGGGGGGTTTTCTCTGGATTCTCTGGTTTCCCCCCGGTCCAAAAACATGCACGGTAGGTTGATTGTCACCTTGGAAAATTGTCCCTAGTGTATGAATGTGAGTGTGTGTGTGAGTGTGTGTGTCCTGTGTCTTCCATCCAGGGTTGTGTAACGGTCGTGGTGCGCTGCACAGACACACGGGGATTCGGGAATTCAAAAAACAAAGGATTTATTTAAATAATTAAACAACAAAAGAGACGCCGCTCAAAAGGAGCAGCCAGATAGGCTAGGGAGCCTTGCGCGCTGCGCGCCGTGGTCGCTGGAGGACCGGAGAGCTGGAGCAGACTTGGAAGTCCAGGGAAACAGACGGAAACGGGAAACAGACTGGAAACAGGAACAGACAAAGGTTAGGCATATATAACAATATATATAGCGGGTCCGCGACACTACGTCAAAGTCACGAGCCCGGACCGGGAATGAAGGGAGAGCCGGGCTATATGAAGGGAGATGGAGAATTGCGAACAGCTGAGGTTGATTAGTGTTTGTGTGTGTGTGTGTGTGTGTGTGTGTGTGGGGCGAAAGAAAGAGCAGGGAAGAGCGAGAGAGAACAGGTGAGGCTGATTTGAGAAAAGGTGTTGGAGGATTTGTGTGTTTGGGTAGTGTTGTGTGTGTGTGTGTGTGGTGGTGTGGGTGTGTGTGGGTGCGTGTGTGTGTGTGTGTGTGAAAAGAGCAAGAAGGAGAGGGAGAGAGAGAGAGAGAGAGGAGAGAGAGAGAGAGAGAGAGAACCGTGACACAGGGTGTATCCTGCCTTAATGCCCATTGACGCCTGAGATAGGCACAGACTCCACGTGACCCGAGGGAAGATCGGATAAGGCAGTAGAAGATGTGTATATATATATATATAATTGCACATTAATCACATGTTTTCATTGTATCATAATTTAATATTTAATGTAGGAATGGGCAGCTTCATGTGGGTGGGATTTGAACCCATGCCCTTCAGAAGCTAAACTCCATTGCACCAAGCACTGATCTCACACACACAGATCATTTTCCTCCATATGTCCGGTTCGGAAACCATATAAACGAGCAGCTAATTATAAACCAATATCTGCAGTCTTAAAGCACCACATTTAGACCCTGGCAAGCATTTCCTGTCATTTCCATGTAACGCTGTTAATCACGGACGTCCCAGTTAATCCTAATAATATGTTTTCTTATTGATCCTCTTTTATAAATTGCTCCAAGCCCGGAAATGTTTTTTTGTATTTTTTTTTTTTTTTTTCCTGCTGCTGTCTCCAGCTAAAAATAATGAAATAAATCATGTGCCAGGTAGCGAAACCATTTTAACCTCATTACAGAGGCGACAAGAGGTTTAACAAGCTATAAAACAGGAACTAAAACAGGCACTGGCTCTAATGGAAGCAGACAGGTGTTAAATTTTATGCTGTTTCCATCGGGGGGTTATGAATAACACGCCGCTACACTGTTGTACAAATAATAACCTTATTAAATAAATGGTCATTAACCAGGTTGGGCCTTATGTGACCAATTTAACCAGACCATCGCCTGGCAGATGTTCAATGAGTTAAATTATGCAGATGCAGGTCAGACAAATTCTGGGAATGGGAAAAGTGGGAAAATTAGAATGGGAAAATGATCAGAGACCAGAGACTACTACTACTACTACTACTACTACTACTACTACTGCTACTACTACTACTACTACTACTATACTACTAATAATAATAATAATAGTTAATTTTTTAGTTTGAGTATTTACATATACATTTATGGCATTTGGCATCCTGATATACACCCTTGTTTCAGCGATACAGCAGAGCAAGTGAGGGTTAAGCGCCTGGCTAAAGGGTCTAACTTACTTATACCACTGGGGTTTATTAGAGAGTATATTCATAATTGTAGGGTTCCATGAATGAACGATATATATATATATACATACTGAAAATGAACTTTCATGGACCCTACAACAGATTGAATGTACTAGGGTGATGAATCCGTCCATTCCTGACCACCTGACATTTATTCACCAGTTCTGCCTTATTTCAAAAAAAGCACTGACAAGAAATATTCCAACGTTACTGGAGTGTCAAAAAAAGCACAAAGTGTGGAATACCAAGAAATATCTCCTGTATAGTAGATAGATTTAGAATAGATTAGATAGATAGATAGACTGATAGATAGATAGATAGATAGATAGATAGAGATAGATAGATAGATAGATAGATAGATAGATAGATAGATAGATAGATAGATAGATAGATAGATAGATAGATGGGCATGACCTAGGATAGATAGATAGATAGATAGATAGACGATAGATAGATAGATAGATAGATAGATAGATAGATAGATAGATAGATAGATAGATAGATAGATAGATAGATAGATAGATAGATAGATAGATAGATAGATAGATAGATAGATAGATCGATAGATAGATAGATAGATAGATAGATAGATAGATAGATAGATAGATAGATAGATAGATAGATAGATAGATAGATAGATAGATAGATAGATAGATAGATAGATAGATAGATAGATAGATAGATAGATAGATAGATAGATAGATAGATAGATAGATAGATTAGATAGATAGATAGAGTAGATAGATAGATAGATAGATAGATAGATAGATAGATAGATAGCTAGCTAGATATGGATTATGATAGATAGCGATATATAGATAGAGCTGGATCACGTACTCAAGAGGTATAGATAGATAGATAGATACGATAGATCTATAGATAGATAGGATAGATACATAAAGATAGCCTAGGCTTGGGCTTAGACGTAAATTCAATGCCTTTGGCATGATTTTTTTAAAAAACTATATATCATGCCGATAACCGGCTTGAACTTAAAAAACTCACAAATCAATTTATGTTACTTTATAATATTTTTTTTATTATTTTTTATTATGTATTATTATTAGATTATTATAAAATTAAAAACACCTCTTTAATAAAAAACTTTGTAGAAATAACCAAACATCGTACTTATAATGATTAGTACTACTGTGAGTACTATACTTAGGATTTTTACTAGTACTTTAATAACTTACAATAATAATAAATTAATACAGATAGTAAGTGTATGTGAACTGTATACTTAAAGTTTAAAACTACAAGCCGGGATATAGGCAGTGTCCCGTCCTTCGTTTATAGTAATTAGTAGGCATGCATGGTTCAATTCGGCCTCACCCGCCGGGTCGGGGTTCGTTTCCCGTTCGGAATGTGTGTGTGGAGTTGCATGTTACTCCCGGCCTCAGGGGGGTTTTTCGGGTTCTCGTTTCCTCCCCGGTCAATGCCTACATGCACGGTAGTTGATTGGCAACTTGTGACATTGTCCCTAGGTAGTTGTGTGTGTGTGGTTGTGTCCCCGATTTGTCGGGTCCGTCGCTGCCTGTGTGTGTGTGTTGTGTGTGTGTGTGTTGTGTGCTGTGATGGGTTGGCATGTCATCCAGGGTGTATCCTGCCTTAAAACTGCCACAGCCCCTGTGATCTGAGGCACAAATCCACGTGAGCCGTGAGAGACTCGGTATGCGCGGTGTGGAGTAGCATGACCTGCCCCCTGATGTTGCAAAGCACCAGTGGGACCTTCACCCCACGGGTCCACGTCCTATTCCAATTGTGGAGGACGACGGTGTCTTCCCGTGGGGCGAAAACTTTTTCCACCTTTCTGTTCCACGTGCTCAACTGATCACGTCCACAATCAACAACGTCTACGATAAAAGTTTCAGAGCGTTTGTGGCTCTCTGGGTGTCGTTCCTTAAGGGAAGAGTGCGATGTGCGCTTTTGTCGTTGGTTCAGTTCCCCAGCTTCCAATGAGGAGGCAAGATAGAGGCGGAAAACCATTGATCGGCGCTGTTCGTGGTTTCCAATTCGCAAACAGAGATCGAGTGGAGAGAGAGGCTCGGGCCACTTTGTAGTCTGAGGAAGTCAAACCATAGCCACTCCACATTCACCGGCGGCGCCTCTCGCGAGACTCCAGAGAGAGAGATTTCTCCGAGAGAGAGCGATTTATGGAGCCCGATGAGAGCGAGGCAGGAGGACGTTCCTACTGGCTCATTATTACTATCCAACTGAGCCGGAGCCCATGCACAAATCCCCCTATGTTCTTTCCTCTGACTGTATACTATTACATATAGGATGTATAATTGGCAATCAGACCAAAACAACCCTCTTAAACCACCAAACACCTGAATTATTACCTGTTCTATATTCGCCTCTATACGCCATCTATATCTATTCCATCTAGGCCATGTGAATGTTTGATTAATATATCCCCACACGGGGGGTTCTCCCGCATCTATCAGGTTTTCCTCACTAAAATCCCCTGGGCCTTTGACCCAAAAACTCACATAATTGCACCTTTAACGGCACCTCAGTGTTAGTGGTGTAGTTTTGTAGTTGTGTCCCCGCCAGGGTGTGTCATTCCCGTGTGTCCTGTGTGTGTTTGTGTTTTGTTTCTCCCCTTTGGGGTTTTTATCCGGGTGTGTTTCCTCCCCCGTCCAAAACTTTCCGGAGGTTGTATATCCTTCCATTTTCTGCCTAATGGTATGATGTGTGACACAGACTCCCCTGTGTGTGTGTGTGGTGTTGTCAGATCGTGCGTGGGTGTGTGATGAATTAATGGCATTCATTTTCCAGTTGTGTATCCTTTAATCCCATAGACGCCTAGATAGGCCGTGCCCCTCTTGCCCCTGGTTCCCTCTAGCGCTAGAAATGGCACATGAATTTTTTAATGACCCCAAAGTGAATCCTCGTCCTATGCCCCTGGTAAATAACAATGACATAGACCCAAATTTTACATATTTCTCCGTGGAAATATCTCTTTCCCTTTTAATGATTGATTTTTCATTTTTTTGTCTCTTTGTTATACCTTTTAATTATGAATTCTTTTTCAATGTTTTGTTGTGGTCTTTAGTAAAATATGGGAAGTGGCTCCTTTAAGAATTGTGTTCCGGGTTTGCTTTTCCCATATCTGTTGATACGGTGTGATTGTATCGGGCGTTTATTGCGTTAGGGGTTAAAGTGGGCTTTATTGCGATGGGGGATTTGGGTGGGCTTATTGCGCTGGGTTTACGGATTTGAGGGTGGCGTGATTGTCTGATTGGATGAAGCTGAAGTTTCTTCTAGTTCTTTTGTTCTGGGAGTCGTCATACCACTTTTCTCCATTTGTTTGAGGTTTGGGGTTCGGCGTTGGCGACATACACACAGTTTAAAATAATAGTTCGTTTAAAGATGTAACCGGGCACCAGATACCCTGGAGAACAAACCCAGAGAATATATATATATAGTTATATATATATATATATATATATATATATACATATATATATATATACATATATATATATATATGCACTTGTGTGCCAGCTTGAGTTCAGCTTGGAAACGGATGGTTCTATGAATAACCCACATCTCTTTCACAATCCCCCCAAAATAAATCAGCATGGATGAAGCAGTGGCATGGTTCTTCTCTGTGGGCCTTCTAGTCAGGCTGCTGCAAGAACTAAAATAACAATTCTGCCGTGTGCTGAGTTGGTGCCTGAGAGAATGTAGGTGCAGAGCGTCTTTATTTGTGGTAATATGGGAATTCGGGCAGCAGTGGAACGAACCACAGGTAATCAACATGATGTGTAATCATGTGAAGTGGGATCTCCACAAGATGAGATAGAGATCTACATACCTAGCCAATCACAATACACTAATGATACATATGATGCAGCGCGATACAATTCACCTCTATTATAGAGCATATTATATTATATATATATTACATATTAAAGCCAACTGCCCTCGAACTCATGACGCTTTCGGAAGCAGGACGTTATGTGCTTTTCCTGTTTTGTCTCCAGGAAGTTACAGATATACTTCGCATAAGTCATTCTAATATTCTGTGTGACACTCGACACGTCTTCATAGTGTAATATTATATCTTCGCCTCACACCGCCAAAGTCCGGGTTCGATTCCCGTCTCGGCCATGTGTGTGTGGAGTGTTCTCCCCGTGCCTCAGGGGGGGTTTTTCTCTGGGTTCTCCGGTTTCCTCCCCGGTCCAAAAACATGCACGGTAGGTTGATTGGCACCTTGGAAAATTGTCCCTAGTGTATGAATGTGTGTGAATGTGTGAGTGTGTGTGTGTGTGTGGTGTGTGTGTGTGTGTGTGTGTGTGTGTGTGTCCTGCGATGGGTTGGGATTCCATCCAGGGTGTATCCTGCCTTAATGCCCATAGACGCCTGAGATAGACACAGACTCCCCGTGAATATATATATATATATATATATATATATATATATATATATATATATATATATATATATATATATATATATATATATATATATAATTATATATAATATATAATTCTTTTTAAGGTGAATCCTGGAATTAAGGTGAATTTTTTCCCCCCAACTAATGCTTTTGCTACATTTTTGTAACTGCGTCACTATTTAAAAATGTAAACATGTAACATATTTGCCTGTTGAGATCTATACAGCAATGGCTTCTTTCTTTCTTTCTTTCTTTATTTATTTTTACAAAGCATAAAATGAACTTACTATTTTTACGTCCAACTTAGTGAATAAGTAAAAATAACTAGCAAGTCAAATCCCATTAAAGCATCCTGACTGTTTTTTGTTAAAAAAAACAATAATAAAATTAAAAACAACAACCAATATACATGTATGGATTGGTAACACCGGTCTTACCTGAGTTGATATCAATCTTCTAATATTGTATTCTATTTATGATGCTCATAAAAAGTCCAAAAAAAAAGGAAAATTGTCAGCAATCTGTTAAAAAAAAATCCACACAGGCTTCTTTTTTTTTCCGAATATGTTTTCCCTCGGCAGGAGTTGAACGACACGCTGTGCGCAAAATATGGAAGCGTGGTCGACTCGCACAACACACTCCTTCATCGCTCATGAAGGCCGCCGGCTCTCACCTGCTTCAGGGCTTTTCACAAATTCACATTCAATCAGGAACTCGGGGGGATGTTAGCAAGAACCGGGTCATGACCCCGACTACTTTCCTGCAACTTCACCTCCTTGTGCATGACAGATGCACTACAGGGGCATGAAGAGTGAAGGATGTGTGTGTATATATATATATATATATATATATATATATATATATATATATATATATATATATATATATATAGATATATATATATATATATATATATATATATATATATATAAAACAGATGCACCAATGAAGCTGCATAGAAAAAGTGGTCTCTATAAGGACTAGCTGGAGGTCTTTACAATTTAAGGACTAGATGAGGTTTGTATATAGTTGGATGGCTGTAGGACTTATATCATGTCATTTTATATGAAATATAAAGGACTAGATGGCGGTATTTAATCTGTATGGTGGTGTTTAATCTGTAAAGGCTAGATGGTGGTCTTTAATCTGTAATTACTAGATGGTGGTCTTTAATCTGTAATTACTAGATGGTGGTCTTTAAACTATAAGTATGGTCTTTAAATTATAAAGACTAGATGTTGGTCTTTAAACGAGATGGTGGTATTTAAAATATAAGGACGAGATGGTGGTATTTAAAATATAAGGACTAGATGGTGGTGTTTAATCTGTAAAGACTAGATGGTGGTCTTTAAATTATAAATATGGTCTTCAAATTATAAAGACTAGATGTTGGTCTTTAAACTATAAGGACGAGATGGTGGTATTTAAAATATAAGGACTAGATGGTGGTGTTTAAATCGAGATGGTGGTATTTAAACTATAAGGACGAGATGGTGGTATTTAAACTATAAGGACTAGATGGTGGTATTTAAGGTATAAGGACTAGATGGAGATCGTTATTCTGTAAAGACTAGATGGAGGATCTTTAAACTGTAAAGACTGGATGGTGGTATGTAATCTATAAAATGGTGGTCTTTGAACTTTAAGGACTAGATGGGTGTCATTAAACGATAAATACTCGATGGTGGTCTTTAATCTGTGAAGATGGAGGTCTTTGAACTTTAAGGACTAGATGGTGGCCTTAAATCTGCAAAGTCTAGATTGTGGTATTTCATGTATACATATGGACTTTAAACTATAAAGACTAGATGGAGGTATTTAAACTTTAAGGACTAGATGGAGGTCTTTAAACTATAAAGACTAGATGGAGGTATTTAAACTTTAAGGACTACATGGAGGTATTTAAAATATAAAGACTAGATGGAGGTATTTAAACTTTAAGGACTAGATGGAGGTCTTTAAACTATAAAGAAGGTATTTAAACTATAATGACTAGATGGTGGTATTTATTCTGTAAAGACTAGATGGTGGTCTTTAAACTATAAGGACTAGATGGTGGTCTTTAAACTATAAGGACTAGATGGTGGTCTTTAAAGTATAATGACTAGATGGTGGTATTTATTCTGTAAAGAATTATGGTGGCATTTAAACTATAAGGACAAGATGGCAGTATTTAATCTATAAAGACTAGAGGACTAAACTTTGAGGACTAGATGGAGGGCTGTATGTAGCTGGATGGCGATAGGACTGATATCATGTCATTTTATCTGAAATAAAAACAGGTGAAATGCTGTAAAAGAATATTTCAGGGTTTTTAGCACCTCTAACTTGATCCACTCTGAATAATTATTAGTAAAGTGTTTTGTTTCCAGAGATGCCTCACCTGCGTATGTAGGACACGTTCGTCAGGAACCGATAACCTTTAAATATAGCTAGGTCATTTTTCAGCTGTGAGTCCCAAAAGTCCAGGCGTGACCCAACAGCTTAAACTGTACTGAACTACATGGAGGTCTTTGAATTGTAAGGATGATATTGTGTCCAAATCACAAACAATTCTAAAAGTTCTGTATGCTTGTCTTTAATCTATAAGGACTAGATGGAGGTCTTTAAACTATAAGGACTAGATGGTGGTCTTTAAACTATAAGGACTAGATGGAGGTCTTTAAACTATAAGGACTAGATGGAGGTCTTTAAACTATAAGGACTAGATGGTGGTCTTTTAAACTATAAGGACTAGATGGAGGTCTTTAAACTATCTTTAAATTAAGGATAGAAGTGGACTATAAGGACTAGATGGAGGTCTTTAAACATTAAGGACTAGATAGTTGTCTTTTAAACTATAAGGACTAGATGGTGGTCTTTAAACTTTAAACTATAAGGACTAGGTCTTTTAACTATAAGGACTAGATGGAGGTCTTTAAACTATAAGGACTAGATGGAGGTCTTTAAACATTAAGGACTAGATAGTGGTCTTTTAAACTATAAGGACTAGATGGAGGTCTTTAAACTATAAGGACTAGATGGAGGTCTTTAAACTATAAGGACTAGATAGTGGTCTTTTAACTATAAGGACTAGATGGAGGTCTTTAAACTATAAGGACTAGATGGAGGTCTTTAAATTATAAGGACTAGATGGAGGTCTTTAAACATTAAGGATAAGGACTAGATAAGGAGTGGATGGAGGTCTTTAAACTTAAGGACTAAACTATAAGGACTAGATGGAGGTCTTTAAACATTAAGGACATTAAGGAGTAGATAGTGGTCTTTTAACTATGAGGACTAGATGGAGGTCTTAAACATTAACTATAAGGACTAGATGGAGGTCTTAAGGACTAAATTATAAGGACTAGATGGAGGTCTTTAAACATTAAGGACTGGATGGAGGCGATTGATTTTTTTTTGCGATTGATTTTGAAACGTTATTTTGTGCGCATACCAGGCAGCGATCCAAAATTCTATGTGTTTGCGAAGTGAGATGTCTGATGCAGAATTCTTTATTCATCATTTCCACTACCCCTCTTCGTCCGCGATGAGTGGGACCATGAAATTCGCGGACGAGAAAAGGCAGGCAGTGGGTTGGGAGGCAGATACGTCCTGCAGAGCAGAGGTATATGCCATCATCATTAGGTTGGGCACCGTGTTCCGCCCAATGTTGTGTATCGAGGGTAGTGCCAGAGGCCTGCAAAGAGACAAGGTCCAAAGCAGGTAACAATGCACTACAAAGGGGTGATGTAGAAACCATGGCAGCATTAAGTAATGGCGCTGGAGAGCCGGAACATGCGGCCTGTTTAGCTAAGCGATCTGCTAGGCTGTTACCTCTAATCTCTATCGTGTCCCCTCTTGCATGACCTCTAGTTTTCACTATGGCAAGAGAACGTGGTAAATGACAGGCCGTTATAAGGTCCTGAACCAAAGATGCATGCGAAATAGGTTTACCATCAGCAGCAGTAAAGCCACGGGACTGCCAAATGCGGCCGAAGTCATGCGCCACGCCAAAAGCATACCTGGAATCGGTATAGATAGTGACATCGGTGTCAGCTGCAAGGATGCAAGCACGGGTAAGTGCATAGAGTTCAGCCGCCTGCGCAGAGGAAAAGGGAAGAGAGTAAGCTTCAACAGAGATATTAGGTAAACGACAGACAGCATAACCCGTAAGATAGACCCGTCTTGTGGCTTAGAGCAGGAGCCATCTACAAATAAAGACATCACCCGAAGGGAGAGGTGTGGACTTAAGGTCAGGACGGATACTAGTCTCGTGCACAATTTCAACTAAACAGTCATGTAACTTTTCATCCGGGAACACATCATCCTGGGAGCACAGCAGCCGATGCAGAGCATGGGCCACAGTGTCCAAGGAGGAGGTAGGTTTGATATCCAGGTTATCTGTGGCCAGTAGCGTAGCTTCATAGCCAGACCTTCGTTGTGACGACATGTGTTGTGTAGTAAGGTTACGTAAAATTTGGGTTACCTGATGCGAGGTATGTAGTATGAGAGGGTGTGAGAGGACAATTTTCTCAGCGTCTTGTACCATCACAGCACACGAGGCGACAGCACGTAGACACGCCGGCAGACCCTGAGCCACGGAGTCGAGAGTTTTAGAGAGGAACGCACACGGTCTCATCCCCCCCCCGTGCTCCTGGGCCAGCACCGCGGTGGCGGTGCCTGAGTGTGTAGCGACGTACAGGTGAAACGGCAGCGAGTAGTTCGGCAAGCCCAGGGCAGGTGCAGTGCAGAGTGCCTGTTTGAGGAGAGTCATATGCAGAGAGCATGTCCGGTGTCCATGTCAAAGGCTGCGTCATCGGATCGTTATGTTGGATCGCAGACCGCAAACATTTGTCGTAGAGGGAACAGTCAGGAATCCACTGGCGGCAGTAATTCATAAGGCCCAGGAAGGCCATTAGCGCATGCTTTGTTGCCGGCCTTTTTGTGTCCATGATAACCTGCACGCGTTCCGGAGTCAGCTTCCGGGAACCCTGCGAGAGTTCATAACCTAGATAGGTAACATTAGGACGACAAAATTGCAGCTTAGCCTTGGATACCTTAAAACCCTTTTTGTGCCAGGAGGCGTAGCAGCGCTACGGTGGCGTCGGTGCACTGCGGGGCAGTTCGGGCGGATACCAGCAGGTCATCCGCGTACTGGAGGATCAAGGAGCCATCGGGGAGGTTCAGATCAGCCAGCGCTTCCCTTACAGTAGCCGAAAAGACAGCAGGCGAGTCAACAAAGCCCTGAGGAAGGCGTGTCCAGGTGTACTGTCGCCCCCTGTGCGTGAAGGCAAAGAGAGGCTGGGTCTGCACTTCAACAGGAACACTGAAAAAGGCAGAGCAAAGATCAATCACAGAAAAATACGAGTGATCGTGTGGAATGGAAGCCATAATCGAAGCTACATCCGGTACCACCGGTGCTACCGGAATAATGAGATCGTTAATGCGACGCAAATCCTGGGTGAATCGCCATGTGCCATTTGGTTTTGGGACAGGATTCACCGGCGTGTTGTAGGGGCTGGAACAGGGAGTAAGAACACCCTGATCCAACAGGCTTTTGATGATGTTATCAATTCCAGCGGTTTTCTGTGGAGACAGAGGATATTGTTTAACGTACACGGGATCTAGGTGTTTGATACGGGCCTCATACGGTACACAGTGCACGAGACCAACATCATCCTTGTGTTCCGCCCATAAATGGGAGGGAACAACCAGCCAATGGAGAGTCAGGGTCATCCTCGGGTGCTGTGACAGAAAGAGCAGATAGATTATGCGGTACAGGAATCTGGTTAAGCGACATAAAAGTCTGGCACTGCGTTATCAGGTGTTTGGACTACAAGTCGTGATTCCAAAGAAGGTGAGGGAGAGATGTAAAGCGCTCATAAGATCTCTGCCAAGAAGGTTAAAAGGGCAGTCAGGCATAAAAACGAAAGAGTGAGATAAAGAGAGGTTAGGATCAGAATCACAGGTAACATTTTGAAGAGGAGTGAAATAAGATTGAAAGGGAACCCCATTAATTCCCACAGAGCTTACAGACCGCGCAGAAAGGGGACCCTCATAGTCCTTTCCCAATGAGGACATAGTCGCTCCCGTGTCCAAGAGGAAACGGTAAGCGTGTCCATCCACCCGCAGGTCTAAGAGGGGAAGATCAGAAACCTGAGGAGAGTCGATTGTGAGGGTCAACATAGAAACGGCCTGAGGGTCCCTGCCCTGCGGGCACCCCTATTGGGGGTTCTGTTCGTACTGCGAAGCAAGCCTGGGGTCTACAAACGGGCCCGCACGTTGCGGGTGATCCTGAGGAGGGCGAATCTGTGGGCGGCGCGGTCCCGCCGATGAATGTGTATCCCTCCCCCCTCGCTTCAGATCCGCCTGTCTCTTTCTACAATCTCTCATCCAATGGCCTTCTTTTCCACAGAAATGACACTTACTAGATTTCTGTCTATTCTGATTACCCTGGCGGGACGGATTATACACTGCTCCCGCTCCCGCCACGGAAAGGCAGGCCATTATTCTTTAGGTCAAATAGACCATCACTTTCCAGCGTTCTAATTTCTTTTCCTGCATCCTCAATAGTTTTCGTGTGTCTACCATGTAGGTGATGCTTCATAACTTCCTGAAACTCTGGGCGGCAGTTATTTAAAAATGTGGTGAGGAAGAGAAGCGTTAGGCTGGCTTCTCTCCAGTGGCATTCCTCCCACATGCTCCCAGACTGTAAGGAAACGTTTCCAAAAAACTGAAGGAGCTTCCCCTTTGGCCTGTTTTGTGTTAGTCACTTCAGAGAGATCACTACACTTGGAACAATGTTTTTTTAAGTAAGCCAATAGTTGACGTTCGAGAACATTAAGAATGTCACCTTGGTCACGCCACTGACAGGTGGACACCACCTGTGTTGCATAATGAAGTTCAGGAGGATCAACTCCTGGCCCTGGTGCCGCGGCTGCACCCTCGGCGGGTGTAGCAGGCAGACAGGAACGAACCTTGGTGTTATTAATCACATCCGTAGCAGGGTTCAAAATGGGACATTCAGCAACAAGTTCTTCCTCATTATACTTATCTTTCAACACCTGTCGTAAAATGAATCGATAATCTGCACCCATCATCTGGCATTGTTTTGTTGCATGCATCAGATCGGTAACAAACGGTACAGGATTATTAGGGGGTGGGAGCAATGAGATAATGTCTTTAAGGGCCGAGGGTGATGGCGGAAGTACAGTTACACCATCAGGTTTAGCGACCCACACACATGCCGTATTGACCCAAGGAGGAGGATCGATGGCGGATCCCGAATCGGGGCCAACATCCTTATTCTTATCCTTATCCTCCTCGGAGTCTGTACCATTTTTAAGAAATTGTTTGTCTTTTAAAGTATCTTTCTTCTTGGGTTCTGCTGGAAGATCTACAGGAGGAGGTGCACTAGGGGCAGATACACAGGCTGGGACTAATTTTGTGGGTACATATGGAGGTGGTAAAGTAGAGGAGACCGGTAGGGTCATGGTCTTTACGCTTCTTTTCTTTACTGGGCTTGGGTATAGCTTTCAACACACCTTTGGGAGTGTAAATGCGTTTGCGTTCATCCCAAACGGTTTTCATTTTATACCAGACCCCGTATGCGTCGCGCATGTAAGGATAATCCCAATCGGGGTCCCCGATTCCTTCAAAGATCATTCTATAGGCCGAACCAAGAAATCCAGGATCAAAAGTCCCTTCTCGCGGATATCTAGGAATTTGAGGAGTATTCTCAGTCCATCCCGCTAAATTATCTAAATACGGAACAACATAATACGTTTGCCCACAACGAGTCATCCAATCACGAGGAGTCTCATCAGATTCAGGCCTAGGGTAAGACTGACTTCCACCCATCCTGCTTCTGATTCAGGAATGCAGATGACAACGAGTATAATACGCGCGTCTTCCTAACTTCTGCAAAAGTTAAGGTTATCACTATTGCTTGACTAAATAATCAAGTCTTTCATTCCCGTCTTTCAGGGAGATTACAGTTTCATTCCCGTCTTTCAGGGAGATTACAGTTCTATCGAGCCGACCAGGTATATGAGATAAATTAGCTCTTACCTAGTCTGGTCGATCACGTCGGGGTCACCAAATTGTAAGGACAGTTCCTTAACAGCCTCGTTGTCATCTGCAGCCTAAGGTTCAGAAGATCAGGATCCAATACGAGATCTCGGGAGCTTTCACAAATGCACCAACACAGGAGATGAATCGAGTAAGGTTTATTTGCTCAGCTCAACAATAACATTGTCAAACAGCAGATTATATGCGAGAAAAGAACTTGCCCAAATCAAGGGTGGTTACAAACAAAAGCCAATGAGAATGTTACATGGGAGGTGTGTGTTGTGAGAGAAGATGAACATTCAGTGTGAAGAGGCCAATCAGAGGGTTACACGGAAGGTGTGTGTTTGAGAGAAGATGAACGGCCTCGGGAATGTGCACATCTTCGTGTACTGATAATGAATGTGTGCGGAGGAGCATGATACTGGAGGGGAGCTTAAGTGTGTGCGTCGGTTTACAACCCAGGATAACAGGTCCGAGGACGTTGCAGGCTTGTTTTCGGCTCCTGTATCGGGCTGATACAGCGAGATCGGGAAGGCCAGGGTAGAGACTTGAATTGAGACAAAACAAGTTGCAATATCTTGAGGACATGGCACCAGTCCGTCCTTTTGGTTCGACTTCGACTCATCGAAGAAAGAAAAACACAATCGTATTTCATAAGATAGATGCACAAATATTCATATTCTTTCAGAGGGCTTTTAAACATTAAGGACTGATTGTCTTTAAACTTTAAACTATAATTGGACTAGATGGAGGTCTTTAAACATTAGAAGGTCTTTAACTACTAGATGGAGGCTTAAACATTAAACTAAGAGATAGTGGTCTTTAACTATAAGGACTAGATGGAGGTCTTTTAAACATAAGGACTAGATAGAGGTCTTTAAACATTAACTATATTTAGGACATAAGATAGACGAGGTCTTTAAACATTAAGGAGTAGATAGTGGTCTTTTAACTATGAGGACTAGATGGAGGTCTTTAAACTATGAGGACTAGATAGTGGTCTTTTAACTGAGGGTCTTAAGGACTAGATGGAGGTCTTTAAATTATAAGGACTAGGATGGAGGTCTTAAGGACTAAACATTAAGGACTAGATGGAGGATAGTGGTCTTTAAACTATAAGGACTAGATGACTAGAGGTCTTTAAACTAAGGACTAAGGTCTTTAAACTATAGGATGGATAGTGGTCTTAAGGACTAAACTATAAGGACTAGTCTTTAAACATAAGGACTGGTGGTCTTTAAACTAAGGATAAGGACTAGATAGTGGTCTTTAAACATAAGGATAAGGACTAGATAGTGGTCTTTTCTATGAGGACTAGATGGAGGTCTTTTAACTATAAGGACTAGATGGAGGTCTTTAAACTATTTTAAGGACTAGATGGAGGTCTTTAAACTTTAAACATAAGGACTAGATAGTGGTCTTTAAACTTAAGGACTAGATGGAGGTATTTAAGGTATAAGGACTAGATGGAGGTCTTTAAACTATAGAGGACTAGATGGAGGTCTTTAAACATTAAGGACTAGATGGTGGTCTTTTAACTATAAGGACTAGATAGTGGTCTTTTAACTATAAGGACTAGATGGTGGTCTTTAATCTGTAATTACTAGATGGTGGTCTTTAACTATAAGGACTAGATGGTGGTCTTTAAACTATAAGGACTAGATGCGTGGTCTTTAATCTATAGATGGTCTTTAAACTATAAGGACAAGATTGTGGTATTTCGTCTATAAAGATGGACTTTAAACTATAAAGACTAGATGGAGGTATTTAAACTTTAAGGACTAGATGGAGGTCTTTAATCTGTAAAGTCTGGATTGTGGTATTCCATACTATAAAGATGGTCTTTAAACTATAAGGACTAGATGGTGGTCTTTATGGTGGTCTTTTAACTATAAGGACTAGATGGTGGTCTTTTAACTATAAGGACTAGATGGTGGTCTTTTAAACTATAAGGTCTTTAAACTAGATGGAGGTCTTTAAACATTAAGGACTAGATGGTGGTCTTTAAACATTAAAGAGGTCTTTAAACTATAATACTAAGGTAACTATGGAGGTCTTTAAACTAGATGGTGGTCTTTAAACTATAAGGACTAGATAGTGGTCTTTAAACTATAAGGACTAGATGGAGGACTATAGGATAGTGGTCTTAAGGACTAAACTATAAGGACTAGATAGTGGTCTTTTAAACTATAAGGACTAGATGGAGGTCTTTAAAGGTCTTTTATAAGGACTAGATGGAGGTCTTTAAACATTAAGGACTAAAGTGGTCTTTTAATAAGGACTAGATGGAGGTCTTTAAACTATGAGGACTAGATGGAGGTCTTTAAGGACTAAGGTCTTTAAACTATAAGGACTAGTGGATGACTAGTGGAGGTCTTTTAACTATAAGGACTAGATGGTGGTCTTTAAAATAAGGACTGGAGGTCTTTAAAATTAAGGACTAGATGGTGGTCTTTAAACTATAAGGACTAGATGGTGGTCTTTAACTATAAGGACTAGATGGTGGTCTTTTAACTGTAAGGACTAGATGGAGGTCTTTAACTATAAGGACTAGATGGAGGTCTTTAAATCATGGAGGTAATTAAAGACTAGATGGTGGTCTTTAAACTATAAGGACTAGATGCGTGGTCTTTAATCTATAAAGATGGTCTTTAAACTATAAGGACAAGATTGTGGTATTTCGTCTATAAAGATGGACTTTAAACTATAAAGACTAGATGGAGGTATTTAAACTTTAAGGACTAGATAAGGCTAGATGGTGGTCTTTAATCTGTAAAGTCTGGATTGTGGTATTCCATATATAAAGATGATATTTAAACTATAAGGAAAATATGGTGGTGTTTAAACTATAAGGACTAGATGGATGTCTTTAAACTTAAGGACTAAAGTGGTCTTTAAATTAAGGACTAGATAGTGGTCTTTAAACTATAAGGACTAGATAGTGGTCTTTAAACTATAAGGACTAGATGCGTGGTCTTTAAATCTATAAAGATGGTCTTTAAACTATAAGGACTAGATGGAGGTCTTTAAACATTAAGGACTAGATGGTGGTCTTTAAACTATAAGGACTAGATGGAGGTCTTTAAACTATAAGGACTAGATGGTGGTCTTTTAACTATAAGGACTAGATGGTGGTCTTTAAACTATAAGGACTAGATGGTGGTCTTTAAACTATAAGGACTAGATGGTGGTCTTTTAACTATAAGGACTAGATGGAGGTCTTTAAACTATAAGGACTAGATGGTGGTCTTTAAACATTAAAGACTAGATAGTGGTCTTTTAACTATAAGGACTAGATGGAGGTCTTTAAATTATAAGGACTAGATGGAGGTCTTTAAACATTAAGGACTAGATGGAGGTCTTTAAACTATAAGGACTAGATGGAGGTCTTTAAACATTAAGGACTAGATGGTCGTCTTTAAACTATAAGGACTAGATGGTGGTCTTTAAACATTAAGGACTAGATAGTGGTCTTTAAACTATAAGGACTAGATGGAGGTCTTTAAACTATAAGGACTAGATGGTGGTCTTTAAACTATAAGGACTAGATGGAGGTTTTTAAACTATAAGGACTAGATGCGTGGTCTTTAATCTATAAAGATGGTCTTTAAACTATAAGGACTAGATGGAGGTATTTAAACCGTAAGGACTAGATGGAGGTATTTAAACTGTAAGGACTAGATGGAGGTATTTAAACATTAAGGACTAGATGCTGGTCTTTAAACTATAAAGATGGTCATTAAACTTTAAGGACTAGATGGCGGTCTTTAATCTATAAAGACGGTCTTTAAACTATAAAGACTAGATGGTGGTCTTTAAACTTATCTGTAAAGACTGGATGGTGGTATTTCATCTATACAGATGGAGGTTTTTGAACTTTAAGGACTAGATGGCAGTCTTTAATCTGTGAAGACTTGATTGTGGTATTTAATCTATGAAAAAAAACGACATGGTGGTAAACGTAACGGTTATTTCTTGGTCGTTGGACTATAAACACTTTATTTAAGTCTTTAACAACTACATGTTCATTTTTTTATATTGTAAGACATCAAAGATATAAAGACGAGAAAGTGGTGAATTTCCTATGAGGTTAATGAAGAATGGCGATTCTGATTAGCATTACATAGTGTTTTTTTATACTGCG
>JACRUU010000032.1:7563-10063 GCA_030449085.1 Kryptopterus vitreolus | reverse complement strand
TGAAACTACTTGGGAAGTTGACCAAAAACAATAAAAAAAAACAAACAAAAACAAAAAAACAATAAGACAATAAGAAAAATAGACAAAAACAATAACAGATCCGTACCACGCTGTAGTTGTACAGAAATGATAGAATTGAAACATATTTACAGCAGACACCATTATTCAATTATCTTAATTATACAAGCCTCACACCGCCAGGGTCCGGGTTCGATTCCTGTCTCTTCTATGTGTGTGTGGAGTTTGTGCATGTTCTCCCCGTGTCTCAGGGGGTTTTTCTCCGGGTTCTCCGGTTTCCTCCCCGGTCCCAAAAACATGCACGGTAGGTTGATTGGCACCTTGGAAAATTGTCCCTAGTGTATGAATGTGTGTGTGTGTGTGAGTGTGTGTTTGTGTGATGGGTTGGCATTCCATCCAGGGTGTATCCTGCCTTAATGCCCATAGACGCCTGAGATAGACACAGACTCCCCGTGACCCGAGGGAAGATCGGATAAAGCGGTAGAAGATGAATGAATGAATGAATGATTGGGCTGGGATTTGAACTCATGTCCTCCTGTTCCAAAGTCTGGTGTTGTCTGTATTATAAGATTTTCCCCCCAAACAAAGAATTTCCATATTCTTCCCATTGACTTTAAGCTTTAATATCCATTCTTTAACACACATCCCTTTTTATTTTTGTGATAAATTGCTCTACATTTGCGTAAGCGGCGTTCGGCTGACGTTTATCTGATTTTCCAATTCGCGTAGCTTCGCTGCAATCCCGCATCGCAATCGCTCTTAAAACAAGTGCATTCCCGCGAGATCCTGCCCTACACTTATCCCCCTCCCTAAACAAATGCAAGAGCCATTTACAACAGTGACAAGGCAATTCAGTGGGCAGTCGGATGATTCTTGCCAAGTCAGCATTTTTTTTTTCCTCCACAAACGATGACGACGAACGAGAAAGAAGTTCCTTTTAAAAACCAATTTAACCGAGGATTTTTTATTTATTTTTTTTTTTAATCAGCTTTCTGTTGACTTTGCACTAAAAGTCCTGAGCTGCCGATAGTGAAGAATTTAGCCTAGAGCTATTAAAAAGACCTTCTCATAAGCGCGCTTTAATGCCGAGTGTATTTCATGAATGTGATTAAAACAGTGCGTGGACGAGGAGGGGGAGGTTTCGAGGTGGCGCTTTGGAAAAATTCAAATCGATACGCTGGAATAAAAGGAATAAATCAGGGGTCAAGTGTTCCATCTGATACAAAGAGAAATCATGGTGCAAATACTCTGGGCCAAAGCGCAGTGTAAACGAAATAAAACGCTTAAGTTTCCCACATAAATAAAATGGTTACGTTTACTGGGTGATAAATACACAGGTTTTATTGTAAAAAAAAAAAGCTATTCTGCATTTCTGATACTTTGTTCTGGGCATAATGAAGTTGCATTGTTCACCATATTACATGTAGTATAATAAACAGCAGGTGTTCAGGGTTACTGCGGCTTTAAATGTATTGATTTTGCCGCTTATTGTTTAGTCTATTAATGATTCGTTTATTATTTGGCTCTGCATTATACAGACAAATCAGCGTTAATGTTCTAGAGGTATACCAAAGTGCATTATTACCATTTTAATGACCATTTTATAAATAAATAAATAAAAAAAATATATATATATATATATATATATATATCTACATATATATATATATATTATATATCTATATTTGAAAATCAAAATATGTACTTACTTATGAATATGTATTTAGTTGGTGGGTGAAACAAAATACTGATTTGGGAATGCGATGCGCTTGCGTATAACCTAAGTGTATCACCAGTTTATATGTACAGCATGATCAGCTATCGGTACCTTGACTTTTATTAATAACTAATAACTAATTACTTTAAAAGCCAACCTTTATTATCCACTAGATTAGTATTTTTAAGCTCCTAGAAGGTTACTTTGCTTAAAAAATAACTATTTCATTTCAACCAGTTTTTGAAAAGTAATCGCTGTAGTTCCCAGTATTGGACTATAGGGGGCACATCTATTTTTATTGTTCCCCTCTGAATTTCATGCTGATGAAACTTGAAGCATTAAACTTTGTAAATATTAAAAAAAATTGAATTTATCACATCTTTATTTTACTTCTAGTTCTATTTTGTTTCAGCAGATGGCAAACATTGTGTTGTTTTATAACAAAAAAAATAAATAAAATGAATAAAAAAATCAATACACACGGACACAAATAGCATCATCCTTTAAAAAAAAAACAAAACAAACAACAACAACAAAAAAAACAGTTTGTTAAGGGGTTAAATGGTGGCTAGGGCAAGTCTCAAACTCTGCAGTTTAGGAAGCTGCACACAACAAAACAAACAAAAACACAAATAAAGAAACAAAATTCTAAGGTTGTTGTTTCATTCATTCATTCATTCATTCATTCATTCATTCATCTTCTACCCCGCTTTATCCGATCTTCCCTCGGTCACGGGGAGTCTGTGTCTATCTCAGGCGTCTATG
>JACRUU010000015.1:28926771-28949271 GCA_030449085.1 Kryptopterus vitreolus | reverse complement strand
AGTACCAGAGCAGCATGCTAGTTAGTCTTTCTCTCGCTGACCGCCGTTTTGATCATGACGAGCGAGATTTGTGCGCCGCGACACGAATCGTAAACGCCGGGACGAGCGGCATGCATATGTTTCTCGAATTCCTTTAACTTCTTTTAAGGCACTGGCGCCGCAGTGCATCTGCGCTAAACTCTACGTCTTAATTCCCTTTCATCTGTTCGTCCTGTATTCTTTTATCATGAGAGATGGATTGGGAGGGAAAATATTGAAAACATACCCCCCCCCCCAACGCATGAACACTTTAGTGGCTCTGTTCCAGTGGTACCTGGTACGCTCATTACTTTAGCAAATGGCATTCTTGTTAATAATCCCCAAAGTGAGCACAAACAAAGTTTTTTTGAGGCCGTGTTCAGTGTTTTTTTTTTGCGTCGCAATAAAACGGCGTGGCTTTCTTTTTTGAACGTGCGTTTTATAGACTTCACGCCGACAACGCGCTTGCCCTTCAGAGAGGATGCTTTCCTGCCATTTTGGCCCATCAAGAATATTATTTCCCCGCCAACCAATTTTCTCTGTTCGGCTCTAATTGGCTCCATAAATCTGGTGGGGTGGAGGAAGAGGGATGTTTCGGTGTCTCGGAGTGTAATCCTCACCCTTATTTACCAATTCATTAAGATTCATTGATGCGGGCTGGGCCGAGAGGAAATGACAGCATAAATCAGGGCTCCAGCATAATGACCCTAATCAGACGGGAATTGCCCAAAATGTCATGATGAACTATGTCCTTGTGTTAGCGCCTACTGTACGTTGTCATTGGACTTGCTTTATGGGTGCATGGCGGCATCCTGACACGGGCTGTATTTAACACAACAAAAAAGAGCTGTTAAAAAAAAAAATAGAAAGAAAGCGGTTTCCATTAAAGCTGATGTGGGATTCACGCGAGCCATCACTGTGTTTAGCCCTTCAGTGGCTTTTTCCATCGTTTTAGTCATGCTTAATAAATGATGTGTATGTCATATCATATATTAAGAGGTGTCACTTCACTGGAGGACCGTAGCACTGGAGAGGTAAAAATCGTGTTATTTATTTGCATTTCCCAGAAACAGCAACAAGGAGAAAATACAATAATACACTTGTATGTGTATCCCTCTGACTGACACCCATCACAATAAGCCCCTACTCTAATCCTTAAAATATTTAAAATGTAGAATAGAATAAATAGAATCGAATTAAATAGAATAGTCTTTACTTGTCACATATACATTACAGCACAGTGAAATTCCTTCTTTGCATATCCCAGTTTCGCAGGGCGCAGGGTCAGCCATGATACAGCGCCCCCTGGAGCACAGAGGGTTAAGGGCCTTGCTCACGGACCCAAGGGTGACAGTTTGGCGATACCGGGGTCGTGAACTTCCGATCTGCAGCCCAGTGCCTTAAACCAATGAGCTCTAATTTCTATAAAAGGACGGAAAGAAGCTATGAGTGATGGATTTACTGAAGGCATGTGGTGAAAACCTTATTCATTTTTAAAGGAGGATCTTTACACTGTGTCTCAAGTAAAGTTATATTTGTGTAACTAAATAATAAACTAAATAATAATCTATCAATAGGACACACACTGGAGGGAGATGCCATATATATATATGTGTGTGTGTGTGTGTGTGTGTGTGTGTGTGTGTGTGTGTGTGTGTTGTGTGTGTGTGTGTGTGTGTGTGTGTGTGTGTGTGTGTATTTATTAATTTTTTTTTGTAATGTAATTATTGTTTGTTTCCCAGATCCTGTAAACATTGAGATAGATCCTCTTATTGAAATGTATTGTTTGTCCATTCTTCTTACTTAAAGCTTATTTAAAAACGTATCATCTGGACTCCATGGGTTGAATGTGGTGTGTCGAGACGGAATAGTACATATGAAAAACTTCTTGCTGTGTCACTGACAGCTTATAACCAATTTAAAAGAGAGGGGTACGAAGAGAGGAATGACTAAACAAGTGTTCCCGCTAATGTTTAGCTCATTCCCTCCATTTGTCTTTTACTGCAGTGAGGCCGCCCTTCAAATATGCTGGAATTTTCCAAACACTTGCTTCCATCCATAAAGCGATATACTGCTCATGATTTGGTTTGTTCCATGAAGGAAGCTGTTATTTATTTATTTTTTTCCCCTGACCATACGCAGTCACACCCTGCGAGTTGTAGTTTACACACATGAATCTCCCAAGCAGAACAATCAGGTTCACGTTAAACATTAAAAGTAACTATTCGCCACCAGATAACCATCCTAACAAACCAGGAGTCGCATTTCCGCGTCATTATTTGTTTATGAAGGTTAATGATTGTGTCAGGCAATCAATGGGCCTCTTTATCTCGTTGTGTGAGCAATTGCAAACAAACAGCTGAGAGACGGGCACCTGCACCGGACCTATCACTTTCAGCAGCGCTTTTCACAAACAACCCACTGTTCGGTATCATTTACTGTAGGCGAGAGGGCACAGCGAACCTCCACACAGCGCACACTGTAAATATGTTACATTCTCTCCTGATGTGCGTCCTGAAGACAACCCAGGTGTAAAATATCTCCAAGTGACTTTGCACTGCAATTTCAGGTAATCTTCTCGTTTTCTTTTTCACTGAGGAATTCCTGTAAGTGTGATATGCATACCTTGCATGCTCATCTTTCGAAATGCTCACTATCAGTCATCGTGTGAATGTTCCCGCATTGTTTGACGTGCCAGTATGCCACCATTCTTGTCAACCTGGTTTTAAGACAAATGGTTCTCAGCCTCAATTGCACTGCGTGTGTGTGTGTGTGTGTGTGTGTGTGTGTGTGTGTAAGTGTGTTTTGTTTTTGAAATTAGTTGACATTAGAGCTGTGCAACTGGGTCCGCCTACTCCCCATGATGATGTTACTAATAATATGTTCCCTCTGTTACACTGGTCTCGCTGTATTAATTAGAGAAAGTGCAAAGAATTTGAACTTTGCTTCCCAAGAAAACACAAGCGGCATATTTCCAACCCCCAAAAGTCCAGTGGGAGGGTCCTCTGTATGCATTTCATGGATCCGTGATTTAAAAAAAACGGCACAATTGTAAATAATGTTACTCAATAAGCAATCAGCACGATCTCACAGGACTCCAAAGATGGCTGTGTTTATTTTGTGTCTCTCTTTTCTTTTTTTTTTTTTTTTACTAAAAGAGCTTCAGGGATATATTGACTTGAGGCCTCGTTTTTATTTTGCCCAGAATGCACTGCTGCTGCAGGAGCGAATGTCCGCGTCCTCTTTGCTAGGGCGCTGTTAATCCCAAGTCGTGGGCGAACAGCAGCGATCAAAGTCACTTGAAGGAGAGCGGCTCAGGAGTACACTGTAACCCGCTTGCGATTCGAGTCCCACATCCTGGACTTTCCATTCCTCCATTAAAACTCATTAGTCCCTCTCTTATTTACCTCAGTCTCTGTTGGCTGTTGTGCTAAAAATACCATGGCCTGCCTTACTTTGCTACATTCCATTATTGTCTCATCACAACGGGTTCCTTCGCTCACGCGCTCGTCTCCCTGACTCGTATGTCGCCGTAGATTTATGGTACAGAGATGAAAAAGAAACCCATCTCATCTCCTGAAATTATGTATCTATTTAGCCTCTCCCCTGGAGTTGCGTGCCTTCGCCCAGCATTTTTACTGTTTATTTCGATGGGCTTGCGGCGTGATAATAGGCCTGTATTTATATGAATCGCGACGTGCGACGTTACAGGATGTTGTGGCCCTGTTTTGTGTAGATGCGCCCGTTAATACATCAGGGTGTAAATTTCACGCTTTGGGATCCTATTACGCACCCCTCAATGTGAAATAAATATGTGCACATCCCCTCAGTCATTTGTTTCTTGCCTCTTCAAAATGCACATAAATGGATTTGGAGGGCTAAATGAAATGAGTACAGGGAGCGAGGCCGGGAGAAGCCGGAGAACGGCAACAAAGGCGATGCCTCGTACACACGGCGATATGTACAGATACGCCAAAGATGAAAAAGTCACAGGTCGAGCCAAACCGCTCTATCGCTCTAGTCGTTCCCGTTGCATTGTTAATGCCCAAGATGCAAGAGGTGAATAGCATCAGCCTTTTTAACTACCTGCTTTTGACGGATAAATATTTAAATACAAAATAAACGACATAATATGCTAATCACACAAGCAGTCGCGGTAGTGAAGTGCACCTACACTCAAACACTCTTCAGTTTTTATTGATGTTTCATTAAACAGCGGTTGGAATGGCGAGGCAGTTTAGCCTGTTAAAACTTCATTCGTAATACTTCTTAATATTTATAACTACTTGACAAATAAGGCGATAATATTGTCACACTATTTCAAGTTAAACCCTCAACTAACTATAACCTCGACTTAGTTTTCGCTGGTCACCAGCAGCTGGGCTTCACCACCGTTAATGCCTCTTCAAATGTCAGGAGAACGACTGTTTGTTTGCCTGCTGTTTCTCCCCCAGCTGTTTGTTCTAGAAGGGCCATGTTTACATCGACCTTGGTTCTCCCAACAAACTCTCTCGCGCTCTCTCTCTCTCTCACGCGCTCTCGATCCTGTCTCTCGCTTCTCTCATTCCTGAAGTATGTTTGCATTTAGACCTGCCCTCAGTGTCACCTATGCGATCTGTTGATCCTTCCACCTGGTTAATGTTAAATTGCTCTTTGCAAGAAGATGTGTTTGTTCATAAACACAAGGGGGGGAAAAAAGCCTTTTCACCCCTCCCCTTTGTTTACCGTAACCATGGCAGCAATCAGTCATTAAACAAATAGCATGCTTTGTTTGCCGGAGCACCACGGCCTAGTGGTTGGCCCTAAAAGGGTTGAAGGCAAACTCAATAGAAGTGGGGGTTTGGGGAAGGGAAGGGGGGGGGGGGGGGGGGGGGGGGGGGTTGAGAAAGACCCAAAAATAAAGCGCTACAAATTAATGAGTCTGGCTCAACTGTGTGGTGAATTAGATGCACGTCCTGCAAAGTCTCTTTTTTCCATTTCCGTGCCTTTTATATGTCCGGTTCTTTTATCCAAAGAGAAAATTCCGAATTACGGAGTTGTAGTTACACAGCAAGTGGACATGAGAGGCCATAAACACCACTCACTGAGCAGTGAGTGAAACTATCAATAGTACTTGGTATCTTCCACGTTAACTTACACTGAAGCGCTAAAGTAATGCGTTCGATCAACAAGGGCCCTCAATTATATCACCAGGCAAGCAGCACGTCATGTACAGGCAGCGAGAGAGCGCTGAGCGATTTTCAGTCCTGATATGAAGTGGTCACATAAGAGCCGAGGCTTTAGCCGTGTTGCTCGGAGATGGATGGCTGCAGGCATTTGTTTAGGCGCTGAGTATCCACAAATGAGACGTGACCGGTCTCGTCACAGATTGCTTTTTTGCATCCTTTTTACTCTGGAAAACGGTGATTCTACTTCTGCCCATTCACCAAAAACACAGGATGTTTCTCGCTCCGTGTCCATTGTAGCACGAGCCAGGATGAAGTTTCATTTAAAGATCCTCTGTTCTGTAAGATACCGGTAGGTTATAGTGCTGATGGTGCTTAGAATTCAGTGGATCCATATGTCCAGGAATGAACTTGAAAGGTGGAAAGTGTTACACTGCCCTATGATACAGCACGAGCATGTATGATGTTTGTCTTTTCCCTTCGGGGTAATAACCATAATTTTTTACTGAAGAGCTGTGATGGAGTCGGACATTTGGCCAAGATTAATTAGGGATAAAATTCAGGGGGAATCAGCAGTCATTTTTAAACGAAAATTCCATCATACATATAGTCACATGTCCGAAAGGAGAATATACCTGGATTTAAAACACTGTATCTGCTTATAAGCATGTGTTGTACATGCGAGTTGTCAGAAGTGATCATGGCAGTTTGCCATTCAACCGCATAAACAGGCATAACACGTTGCCGGCTATCTCTGTTCGTTCTTTTTTATTTTTGTCTGTTAATTTTTACCATTCATGTTGAACAAGTACAAGCCATGTAAGCACATGCTTTTTTTTTTTTTTTTTTGATGTGTCATAGCCAAAATGCAGCTGCACAAACCAGATGAAAAGAAAAGTCCCCCAAAACAACCTGGGACGATCTCACACCTTTTCATTGCTGTTGTGATGTCTGGTCTATCAGCCAAGCTGAACCTAAACAACGGCCTCGGAGTGTCCGGATGGTTTTGTCTCTGCCTTTTGTGTCTTCTTATCCTCTGTTTAAGAATGCCGTGCTTTTGTTGAGGTCTGCTGTAAACAAGGAGGCTTGCTGAGAGTGGAGCCTGTAGGAGCAGGTGGAGAGCGGGAACGCGCTGTAATCGCCGGGATAAAAAACTCCTAGATGCGGGAGGGAAGGAGGGAGGGAGGACGGGTGTCTTTCTGTTGCTCACATACACACACAAAACACACATACACAAACACTCACACAGATCGACATTAGTAGAGTAAGCAAACTTGTATAGGTTTCTTATTACTCATCTGGTAAATTGCCACACCTAAATTTCAGGAAGTGAATGGTAGCCTTTAGGTATTTTATAATCAATAGTTTTTTTTACACACACACACACACACACACACACACACACACACACACACACACACACAACTTTCAATCCAATAGCTCGTGATTGTTTTTGTTTTCTTGGTTTCAAATGAGTTTTGGTCAGATGTAACTATCATGTGACAGTGTGTGTGCGAGCACGCACGCACACACACACACTTGCTGTACCGGCCACGTTAAAGGAACTTTGAAAACATCAACAAACAAAAACTTTGACCTTGCATTGTGCGCTGTTTGTTCCAAACATTTGTTGTGTTTTGCAAGCAGTTGTTCCGCCCAGCGAAAGCAGTCAGCAGATGATCGACGTCTGTTTTACACTTGACTGCTGCCTCTGCTAATCTTCTGGAATTTCCATAATGCAGAGCACTTCTTGTTTTTGTTGGTCCTTTTCATAAGGCTTGTCATGCTTTGTAAACAAACAGTCCTGTTTCTCATGAACCCTTTGTGTGTTTGTGTGTGTGTGTGTTTACGAGAGAGAGAAGCATGAGTTGTTTTTTTTTGTTTTTTGTTTTTTTTCTTCTTCCAACTAACATTTGCACACACACACACACATACACACTTTTACACACACACACACACACACACACACACACACACACACACACCACACACACACACACACACACACACACACACACATAAATAGACACATGCCCACATTTGTGTCGAACCTAGAGGCACAGCAGAATGTTTTATTGTGGTTAATGCATCAGTTAGCAGCACTTCATAGAAATCAGCTTAATAATACAAATGTCTTCATGCAGTGCTTTTATTCGTCCGTGGTGTGGAATAATAATGCCTTTCCATGAGGCCTCTTTCATTGCTATCTGTTTCATACTTATGATGGATAACACACTTTTGGTGGCGATATTGCGGCTTTTAAATTATTTGGTGGCATAAGTTAATGAGACGCTAGATTTATGGCTTTCATTTGTTTGTCAATTTGAAAATTAATTGGGTGTTAATTTTAGCCGGCCTTGTTCAGGACCAGGCGACACGGACACATTACTTTGCATTCATTGCGCCTTGCCTTTTCTGCTAGCGCGGGTCACCGGTTCTGCATACATTAAAACTCCAGCCCATTCTCCTGATTACTTTTTACAGATGCGACAATTTTTTTTCCGTCTTTTTCACAAAATTTACACCTTTATCTCATAATTATTCAAAGTGTGTGCAGCCATTACTGCCAGTATTTATGGACTCTCCTTCTTGACGAGAAGGTGGTAGGGGCAGATGGAGATGAACACGCATTCATTTGATGAACAGACTAGATTAGGTTTGTTGCTAATGATTATTCTATTAATCGAGTATTGTAACGGTTATCTGAGGATTGTTAAAGAGCAATACTAAATAATAGAGAGAAAATAAAGCTTTTTTCTTAGAATGATTTGTTTTAAAGTGGTTTGTTTTTCTTTATAGAAAAATCTGCATTTTATTGCTGTATTTGTATACAAGTATATCTGTGGAAAATAAACCCGTTTAGTGTATTTAATTGCCATATTACATCAAATACAAATACTGTGCGTTCAAAAAGTTCCTCCGCAGTGTCCATGTAGAGCAGGGGTGGGCAATTATATTTTCCAAAGGGCCACATGAGAAACCTGAGGTGTGTTCGTGGGCCGAACCAACAATAACGTTGAACGTAACTTATGTTCAATATGAATTTTTTCCTCTTGTAAAGAGTGTTAAATATCATCATGTTCATTAGGCTACCCACTATCCTTAAGAATAAGGATATTCTATTTAAGGAAAAGAAACAACAAAAAAATGGCTGTATTTTTCCTTCATTTTTAACACTGAGCATACTCCAACAACGTCAGCGTTGCTGTGTGGTTATACATTCTTCTCGTGCGGCAAAGAAGCCGAAGCAGTTCAGCGGGCCGGATTAAAAGGACCAAGGGGCCGGATGTGGCCCCCGGGCCGTAGTTTGCCCACCCCTGATGTAGAGTATGCCATGGGAAACTACTTGTTTAATTAAACTCATTATTATTCTCACTTGTGTATTTATTGATTAAATCTTGCACAAATTATAAGCATTAACTGCATGGTTTGGTGTTTTCTTTATGTTTAAGTTTGAAGTGATCCAAAAGGTTCCTCTATTTTTTAATTCTGAAGCCTCCTCTATATCTCCACAGCACTTCAAGTTTAGTGTTAGTAATAACGGTCCGTGGGAAACACAGTCTCCGTGTTTAGTTAAATAGACTAAATGAATCATCAAGGTACATTTATTTGCCTCTATGAATTTTTGTAATCGATTCTGCTCGAAGGAATCTTTACAGCCCTAAATTAGATTTTGACATGAAAATAGGACAAACGGAAAGTGGCAAATGCCTTTTTTTTGTGCTCATAGTGGTCTTGATGTCGGTGTTGGACCCGAGATTGAACGCATGTTTGTGATGGCCATGTTTGTATTGCACACGCTTTTTTTCTTGGCTCTGTTGCTCTTGTTTAGAGGATGCTATAATTGAGCATGGCTCTGGCAGCCTGGTGAAAGAGACAAGCCGGGGCAACACGCACATCTGGAAAAGATGACAGAATATATGAGATAGAGAGAGAGAGAGAGAGAGAGAGAGAGAAAGAAAGAAAGAAAGAGGGATAATCAGAGAGAAAAAAACATTAGGCACACTCTTAACTGTTGATTGCCGGCTACTTATATAAGTAAATATTTGCATAATGATTTGTTGTATGAACATTGGCTTGTTGTAGGAGGCACACTGGCAGAATAAAGAGCTGTAGATGTGTATTTAGTACATCAGAATATGTAAAAGCGGTCAATACAAAGAAATCCAGTAAGAATCCTTTTGTTAATAACTTTGTTTTTGACTTATTGTACGGTGGAAACTGTTTATAGTTACAACTAATGTTACGGAACACCTCCTAGATAAGCTGGTTCATGTTTGCACTTGAGCTTTAGCAGCTGTAAACAGTCTCCGGCCTCTCATATATTATTTTTGTTGAGGAAAAAACACAACTTGCCATATTAAGATTTGCCTTGAAAACTCTCCACCGGTGGAAAAAGTCCTGACCAAAGCTCTTCCAATCACCTCTCCATAATAATGCTTTCAAAACACCTTTTTTCAAGGCACTATGTATTATGTGTATGGTCATGTAAGAACCTCATTCATTTAAAGCTTTCTTTTTTTTTTACAGTAAAATGTAAAACGTATCAATAGAAAATGTATCAACTGATAGATTTAGAGCTGTAGTTTGATTACTATTCTTTATTCTCTCATAAAAATATATACTTGTGTTTTCCAATAGCCGTGAAATTTTACCCCTGATGTTATTAGTGTCTGAAGTCCTAATGGCATCTCTGATTTGTATTTTTAGTTTTTTTGTATGTACTAAGTGACTGAAATGACTGCCCAAGAAGTACATTAACATTAATAAGACGAAGAGCTTTAAATCTGAATTCCCTTTCTATTTTCGCCTACCTTCATGATCGGAGCCTTGTGTTTTAAGGGCATTTTGTTCCTGACCAGCATCAATAATAAATGTGATTGTTCAGGGCGATCTGGAACGTGAAAGATTGTAGCCGGCTTTGTATACGAGAAAATGAATATGAAGTGCTATCCATTTCTTTAATTATTTAGTTATATATATATATATATATATATATATATATATATATATATATATATATATATATATATATATATATATATGTATGTATGTATGTATGAATATATACATGCACACATACTCACACATGCATTGCCAATTTTGTGAAAAATGCAGGTCTTTGATGGATGAAATCTTACCGACACGTGATGTTGATGTAATGGATACATTATAAATACATTGGCCATAAGTCTGGATTGTTTGCCGCAGCTGGTGCTTATTTATGTTAAGGCTGGGACTCTGGTGTAAACTCAACAGCTGCGATGCAAATGTTTGCAGTAGAGTTTGATTTGGGACAACTAGAGCTGTCAGCCATTAAAAAGCCATCGAGGCCACGGCTCTTCTGGGAGCCATCCGAGTAAATATATCCCGTTTCAGGCGAATGTGTTTTGTTTGCGAGCAAGTGTGTTTTCTTGGGCTCCTCTGCCGAGACGTGTTCTTGGGTTGTGTTCTTGTCCCTCATTTTCCGCTTTCTATCCTCCCCCAAGCCCCAAAAAAGAAAGTCAGAAAGAAACAGAAATGAGCCTTCAATCTCTCTCAACCTGCCCTCTGTTTTCTCTCTGGACACTCACGGATGTGCCATCTCTAGAGGACTAGAGGAGATTGTCACCATGTGGGAAAGTGTGTGTGTGTGTGTGTGTGTGTGTGTGTGTGTTTGTGTGTGTGTCAGAGCATAAGACTGTGGGTGGAAACCATCAGGCTAAAAAGCAAACAAACAAGTCCACTCAGGAAAATCAAGTACAAGTACAGAGTCAAATGGAGTTTGTTCTGTGCAGCCTGCTAAAGCGAAAAAAAATAAGTCTGCTCGCTTGTTTCCCGTATGCCTCGTTATTTTAACAGCTGTGTCTTTTTCTGTATCTTTTCATCGCAGGCCTTTAAGTCATGATGCAAGAGGCGGGGACAGCGGAGGCAACGAGAAACGGAACAGCCAAACTGAATGGGGTGGCAGCTGAAGGCGGGCTACGAGACATCCGATCCAAGATCACCACAACTCCGTCTGACATCACAGCCGCTAACCTCATGACCCTTCAACAGCAACAGGTAACCATGATGCATCTTGCTCGTGCATGACCGGTGTCGATCGTCTGGCTTGTCCGGCCAGTCACAGAGCTGCTTTCTTCACCTGTCCTTTATTAAGCCTTGTCATCGGCATATCCCTCTCCCGCCTTTAAAGTGGCCATCAATATTTCAGCATCCCTCCTTCTCCAGGCACATAAACACATTATTACGATTATTTATGTATACCGAAGGTGTGTTGAATTTTTAAAACACTCTAAAGTGCTCTTTTGGCAATTGTGTGTTTGCTTGCTGACGTGTTTATCCCAGCGCGCGTTCCAGTAAAATAGTATTGCAGAAACGTAGGTGCAGGGAAAATTTTTGGACAAGCGCGCGTCTGACACCACACGCTGTCAACATAAAGCGAGTCGCCTGTCCAATCAGGCGAGCTGGCCTTTTTATGGCCCACCCCGAAAATGTTTTCCTGTCACCACAGCTTTCTGTGTTGACACGAGCGCTGGCCCATGGACGAGCGAAAGGGCTGGCCGAAAAGATCATGGATCTGTGCCCCAGAAGTGGTTGTCAGTGGTTGTTTGGTAATGATGGAGGCGAAAGGGATGGCTGTCCTAAACACAAGGGCAGCAGGCGCTCGATGGCTTTGAAAGCCTCACATATGTTTCGCTGTCACGTTTGCCGCCTGTGAGCCTTTGAAGTACATGCTATCTGTGCCCCTGTAAGGAAGGGGCTGATGATTTTCTATCAGGCAAATTATCTTTATAGTGGTTGTCAGTGGTTGTTTGGTAATGATGGAGCGACGCTGTGATGTAGCTGTCATTCGGCATAGGAATGGCTGTCCGTAAACACAAGGGCAGCAGCGTCTTCGCTTTAAAGCAGGGATGGCTTTGAAACGCCTCACATATGTTTCGCTGTCACGTTTGCCGCCTGATGCCAGCTTCACCTTTGAAGTATCAGAATATAGATATTTCAGTGAGCTTCTGAAATGAAGTACAGGGACACATCTGTAAGGAAGGCAAAGGCATAGCATCTGATTTTCTATCAGCAGCAAATTATCTCCCATGTCTTAATATATCTCTTTGTTTTGTTTTTGGGGTTTTTTCTGATTACTGTGTGGTCACCTTCAATAACATCACATTATTTTCTGTTTTTTCTAGGGGTATATTATGCCTGTTTATATATATATATGAAAAACAATATATAACATATATTTTTATATATATATATATATACTTTTTCTTTATATAATATATATATATATATATATACACAAATGATTGAAGCACCTTCATGCATTTACATAAATAAAGTTTCAATTCGGTTGCTCTGAAGAACTCGAACATTTCATCAGACCAAATATGACATTACATCTGATTACAAATCCAAAGTTCCTAGCCAGCAAGTGGTAGTCTTAATCCTCAGTGATTTGCTGTCAGCCCCGCCCATCCAGTGGCCGAAGTTGAACGCACAAAGCCCCGATGTTGGCCGCATGAAAATCACAGCCATGCTGAATTCATTAGTGCCGTCGTCACACAAAACCGTGGATGAAACTTCAATAACTGCAGGCCACAGTTGAGTAAACAGTTGCGCTGAAATATAATTCCTGTTGACTTTTCCTTCGTTCCCTGCCAGAGGCGGGTTCTGATTCGCCCCGACTAAAACAACAAGAGTTACAGCTTTGATATATGTGAGGGAGAGAACAGGGAGAGAGAGAGATCTGTGGCTGAACCAGAACATGGCGCTGAGAATAAAAAAAGCCAAGGAGAGATAAGGTAGTGTCATGCTTTTCAGACTAAACAGCGACGAGCACCCCATGCACCCCATGAATCTTCACGGTTTTATGGGGTAAAATACATTTTCAATATTCAACAGTGACTCAAAACATTTATATTTGCAGTGGTCAGTGGTTTTTGTAGAACACTTTGGGCTCATTTTTATTATTGTTTTTGTTGTTACTATCATTATTATTAGCTTAGAGCTCTTTTGCTATTTTTGGTTGTCTTTTGAGTGCGCTTCACTTATTTTGGTCAAAAATGCTGATTTTCAAATTTGGTTTGTTACTGAGAATATCTGCACTGTGGCGTCTAAAGGCCTACGACTCTGCGTAGCTAAAACAGAGAGGCATGTGCGCAGGTTAGTTCAGAGATTAAACCACCATAGTTATACAAACTCGTGTGCTGTGTGTGGTTTTATATTCACCATCGTATGAATCCCCCAATCACAGCCTTGTACTCTAGTATCCAGAGTTCACTCAGATACCATGCCCATGACACAGGTGTCAAGTACTGAAGTACAAATACTTTGTTACCTTACTTAAGTGGAAATTTTGGGTATCTGTTACTGGAGTAATTATTTTTCTTACTTCTACTCCTTACATTTTCACCCGATTATCTGTACTTTCTAGTCCTTACATTTAAAAAATATCCTCATTGCTCCTATTTCAGTAGGTCTTGTCATTGTTCAAATAAAAAAACTCCAGATAAATCGCTCCATCCGGGTGGATGAGATATAAACATATACCATTCCCACACCCTATTGGTTTGTCCATCGATCCATCGCACCTGCACACGAAACAAATCACGTCACACTCCAGTAACCAGTGTTGGGGTTGTTACTCAAAAAAAGATTATTTCTTAAAAGTTATTATTTTTCCATTATTGAATCATTTATCAAATGATTTATCATTTTCTCTTCGTCCTCCGCAAATTAAACTACAGTAAGGACTTCTGTAGAGAGACATTTGAATACATTTGATTGGAGCAGCTTATGCTTTTGTCCTTAATGCCATTTTTCCTTACATTACTATAACTTTTATACTTTAAGTAGTTTTAAAACCAGGACTTTTACACTTTTACTTGAGATAAAAGCTTGAGTTGATACTTCAACTTCTACAGAAGTCTTTTTAAACCCTAGTATCTATACTTCTACTTGAGTAATGAATGTGAATACTTTTGTCACCACAATACAGTAAACCCAATTTCCACACGATGGCCATGTCTGGTACATTTGTATTTTTTGCAAAATCCAGCCTAACCTTGTTTCTGCTTGTAAAGTGGCTTCTACGTGCAGGTAATACACACCTCCATCGAAATTCATCCGAATCCATACAAAAACCTTATTATTATTAAAACAGCCATCTTTAATTTGCATAATTGCATCATCAACGCCGCAGGCATACCAATAGAATCCGACGTCAAATTGCCACTTCGCTTGCACTTTCACGTTCTCTCTTGTGACCTGCCTTTAATGCTTTAGGTTTAGACTCGCTCTCCAAAGATGATTTCAGAACCATCGAAAGATCCAATAACTCTTAATACTCCCACATACGCAAAGCTCTAAAAGTGCGAAATTGTTTTCTTTCCGTCGGAGCTGACATGAAGCGCATTGTCTCGATTAAGACATGGCAAGCTAAAGTAGTGATTTCTTTATTTTTAAAAGGTAAATGCAGTTTTTATGTCTTTTAACATTTCAGAAAGCCTTCTGTACTTCTGTACTTACGTGTAGTGATAAATACACACACAAACAAACACATACACACACAAAGCTGTTAAAATATATTTGTGATGCTGACAAATAGCATAAAGGTTTTATATGTGTTTCTAATGAAGAAGCCACGCCTGAGGGCAAAATGCGCACTGTGTCTGTGTATGAGCAGTGCATGTCATTTATTTTGTATGGATCATTGCCTTTTTCCTTTTTTTAAAGTTAAATATTGTGAATTAATGACTATTTTAAAACAATCTAAGAAAATAATAAACTGTTATTCAATAATAAACAGTTGTTCTTTAATATCAACATACTCAATAACAATTGCAGTGGAAACTATGTTTGCTGGTAATTCTTATTGATTTTAAAATATCTAAGTGAATTTTTGTGTAAGTCCAAATGTGTTCACAGAATGATGTGTCCATCCTCTTTTCACTCACATAAATGCACAAATATACAAATATATTTCCATTAATATGTATTTATTTATTTATTTATAATATATTCCTGAATATAGAGACCTTTATTTATTTATAACACTGATTTAACAAATGTTACTTGACCATTTTTGCCTTCACACGACTAATTTTGGTTTAGGCAGATTTAGCTCAGCGTGAATTATGTATGTTCAAGTTTAAATGGCAGCCATGTTATTGTTTGATGAATAATCACTAGACTATACAAGATTTAGTTTTGATCGCCATGTGGTCATCGTGCTACAAAGTTGTCCTACATCAAGGTCACACACCTGATGTGACACGCTATTTATTGTGTGATTTCTCCTCGCCCGTTATTCAAATGAGACCTGTGTGTGTTTAGAGTTTAGAGACTCCTGGGACAATATATTCTCATATACATAAAGGGAAGTTATTTTCATTAAATTTCCTGATTAAATATTACTTTGATTCAGTTTTCGTTGATTTGTATTGCACTTTTCACACTAAGCGTGGTCACAAAGCAGCTTTACACTGTAGAGGAAGATTTATATCTCTAATGAGGGATAATGATGAATAATGGATTATTATGATGCACATAAATGTAGTCATAGTGTAGTTTATGACAATCCTGGACTTTGTAATGAGCAAATTTGTCATATTTTTTAATTACGCTGCAGTTAATAATCAATCAGTGGCGGTTCTGCTCACCTGCCAATTATTTTGCTGCTTCTCTAAACAAGAGGCTTTAATGGTTTTTATGAGCTGATGAGCTGGCATTGTGGCATATGCAGCACTCAGAAAGTTATGAGAGAAGCAAGTGAGGAACCAAGAAGACTCTATTAGTCCACCACACACTTCTATATGTATATACTTATGAATATTGATGATATATATATATATATATATATATATATATATATATATATATATATATATATATATATATATATATATATATATATATGTGCTTATAGAAATAAAAATTGTATCATTTAATGGCCAATTTCATGGTGACCTCTGGAAGTAATTAAGCAAGTTGTTAAGCTATGCGTGTGAATCATTTGCGACTGATCTGCTAACGAGTATCTGATTAGTTCATTATTTGCTAGTTCAGCTAAAATATGTAGATTGGCCTTTTGCTGAAACTCCGCTGCTCCCGTTTTTGGAAACTTATAGAAAAGCTCAGTCGAACATTAATCTTTCAAATTCATAAACTAATAAGCTCCAATTCCTGCGAGAACATGGCAAGGAAAAAAAAACACAAACCTGGGCCTTATATCATCAGTTCTTGTTAGGGAACATAACAATGAAAGACAGTGCTCATTAATACATATGGAGGATAAAATAATTGTAATCTGTTTGATCATCTCAAGCCTGACGGGGGAATTTATCTTGCCACATTAGTTAGATTGGGGGAAGTAGACCATAAGCTTCATTTAAACATCTCTATACGAAAGTCAAATCACCAGCACAAGTCGCTGATATAAAAGAAAAAGTAATAATTAAAAAAGCACTGCAGGTTGGGATGTGTGGCATTGGATTGTCTACTTGTCTACAGATTTGTGAAGATTTAAAAAAATAAATAAAAAAGGCTATGTTGGCTGTGCCTGTTAAGACTGGCAGTCGTTGGCATTTGTTTACTCTGACTGCGTATGATCACTCGTTGTTTGCTGGATCGTTAAATGTCTTTGATATGCCAGCAGTCTAATAAATCATGATCTGTCGTGTGGCGAGCGAGACCCATCTCCTTAATGACTGAACTCAGTGTGAAACAAACTAAATTCTTAATTGAACTATTTTGGCGCAGTTCTGTCAAAAGTAACCGGGTTTTATAATCACAATTAACCTTGTCTATAATGTTGTCATAAATTGAAGCATTTCCTTAACATACTTCATCCGCCCATTATTTCAGACTAATTAAATAATTGACCAGCGATGGATAGAATCCAGTTGGAAGAAAAATTGTTGTGGACTGTAACACAATTCGCTTGCGATGTCCATCTCAGGGCACCATGCACACACCACACACACACACACACACACACACACACACACACACACACACACACACACACACACACACACACACACACACACACACACACACACGCACACAACACCCACACACAGACGTACCAAGGGGCTCCACACACGCTATATACCAAGGGGCAATTCCGTATAGGCAATACCACAACCTGTATATTTTTAGACCCCCATGTGGGAAACCCACATGTGCATAGAGTTGTTTATATTATTATTATTATTATTATTATTATTATTATTATTATTATTATTATTGTTGTTGTTGTTGTTGTTGTTGTTGTTATTGTTATTATTATTACATTTGTTTATTAAATCACAAGGTAGAATCATGTGTAAATTACATATGTTCTCCAGTCCACTCGCATAGTTGTTTTATTCCTACTATTGTTGACTTAAAAGCGGGGTGCATTTTTCTCCTTGTGTTCCAGCTGTTATTTCTTTTTTTTCCCTTTCACATTTTTGATCTGCTTTATACTGCTTTTTAACTGGTTTGACATTGCTTATTTTTTTTCTGCAGCTGTGTAAAAGTGTAAGTGCCTGGAATTTCCCTGTTTAAGATACACACATCCTCACCCCGGCCACGTAAGCACATCACCATGAGATACCACCAGAAGTCAAGTGAATGACAAATATATCGTCATGCACAGTATTACGCAAAATAGGCCAACATTTTTTTATGTATTAGTATTTTTTTGTTGAACCCCTCAGATATCAAGCTTTATGTAGCCAAAGGCAATTTTGGCATGAAGTGAAATATATGCAGATCCTGTAATGACTGCACTTGGTGACTGCTTTTCAAAAGCTGCTTTTGTCATGCGCACCCTCGAGCTATGAGAGAACTTGTGGTTTTCAGCGTTTTCTTTTGATGAGGAAGTGAGGATGATGAGAGTGATAAAAATAAAATGTAAAAAAAAAAGAAAAGAAAAAAGACAAACAGGCTGATCATATGCAGCAACAAGCTTTTTTTGTGGTGTTTTGTTACGTTTTTCCCTTCATTTTGATGCATCTGCAACAGAAAGCATATGCGTGTGCAAGTACAGACAACCTTTGCAGCAAGAAGGAAGTGGCTTTTTTTTTTTTTTAAAGTTGATGTAGGATTTAAAGCTTAGGCTTGATGACTGTATAAGTGCATAAAAGCTCACCTGTAATTAGTGTGTAACAAGCATGCCAACAATCATAACGTGCTGTCATGGCCGATATGACGGCGCTCGCGAAAGATTTCCGTTGTCTCCGTTGCATCTCTCGCAGTCTGGTGATTTATGAGCATTTCTGCTGGTGCATTTTTAATCGCTTGCATGCTCGAGCAAACTGTTGTTGACTTGTACTTATGGACTGCCAGTAATCACCCTGAACTTGCACGCACAGCCTTTGAATATTTAATAGCAGCGCCCTGCCTCATCACAGACATCTTTTAATGAAGTTTGAGGGCTTGGAAATATCCATCCAGGCAATGTGTCTGCTCGTCCCAACACATTCCATCAATATCAAAAGTAAAAAAAAAAAAATAAAGGGGGAAAAAAAAACGACTGACAGAAAAAGAAAAAAAAACAAGACAATGGATGAATAATTGCTTTTCTTTTATGGAAGGGCAAAACCATTGGGGTTTTCTTTGTCAGGCTCATGGATGCTTTAGCTTTGTTACAAATTACAAGATAAGGCAAGGCAATTATGATTTTTTTCTTCTCTCTGTCCTTGGATGAGTGCAGTTGTCTGTGACATTGCATCTCGAGATAAAAAAAAAAAAAACATTTGCTTTTTAGCCCGTAACACTTTCGAGTGAGGAACTGGCTGGAATGGCACACATGATCCATTATGCAAAAGTGTACATGGTGTTGTGTGGCAAGGACGTGATGAACAGAGAGAGAAAGTCAGAGAGAAAGTGAGAGAGGATGAGAGAGAGAGAGAGAAATTGAGACCCAGATGAACACATTCACTTATAAGAGACAGATGAACAGAGCAGAGAAGCTGGATTCAAATAAGATTCATGGATGTCGCTGGAGCGTTCGGCTTTCTTGCATTCCTCCTCTGTCCTCTCAGACATCTGCTTGTAAACTCTTCCAGGTAATGCTGTCCGGTTAGGCTGCCATGGCAGGCTCCTCCGTAACTTGCCGACTTATTGCAAAATCTTGACAACAGGGATAAAGATCAGCGTTATGACACTGCATATTGCCTCAAATTGCTTTATTGGTAAAATGATAGTGCTTCCTCCAATTTCAATAATTTTCTGGAATCCCTCGTTGAACGGTTTAATTGTGTTATCACCCAACTTGCAACATCTGTCTTTATACTGGAACAGATGACAGTTTTATTACAGGGTGAATTTCTTTGCTGCGTCTGCCAATTGATGGGCAATCTGATTCATAATGGTGGCGATGCAATGGAAATTAAACATTAAGGGTGCTTGTATGTAGAAAAAGGCGAGAAATAATTATTCTCCAAAGAAAGGGAACCTGCAGCGTGTCACAGAATACTCCATCACTCGCCTTTTACCGTGGAGAGCTAGGCCCCTCGCAATTTCACCATATTGCCTTCTAATTGCTGCATGCAATATCTCCACCTTTAAAGCGATACTTTCGTCGGAGCGCCAGCACGCGGTGTCACGCTCTTCCCAAACCTGGCAACCCATGGTTGGGGTTCTCGCTTTTCACAGCTAGAGCATCAGAGACGATTTATTATTGAGTCGAGCGCCCATAAACTACGTTTAGCGATATGATGATGTTCATGTTTTTTATATATATATATATATATATATATATATATATATATATATATATATATATATATATATATATATATATATATATATATATATATATATATATGATATGTGGTATGTATGTATGTATGTATGTATGTATGTATATGTATTTATGTGTGTGTGTGTGTGTGTGTGTGTGTGTACGTAGGGGCAGATGGAAAGAGTTTACTGCGCCTCGGGTTAACATCCTGTTTACAGTAATTCATGTACGAGATGTTTGACAGTGAGGTAAGGAGTGTGTCTGGGGCCATACAGGAAAACAGGACCAAGTTGCTTTACTAAAGTCTGCAGCACCACGCCGCTAATGGATTTCAGGTCAAACGGTCAGCCGACGGAAAAGTGGCATCGTGGAAAGAGAAAGAGCGTGTGTGTGTGTGTGTGAAAAAATTGGAGGATAGTAGTGTGTTAATGAAAATGATCTGTGTGTATGTTTTTTTTTTTTGAAAGATCTGATCCCATCCCATTGTTTTACTTCCCATATTTACATATCGATGATGTAAGCTTTCCCTGTCTCATTCTTTCCCTCCTTTTTGAACAAAAAAATGTGTGTGTGTGTGTGTGTGTGTGTGTGTGTGACAGAGAGAGAGAGAGAGAGAGAGAGAGAGAGAGAGAGAGAGAGAGAGACCTCCCATATAAATGATCCCTGCTATGCGGGTACCATTAGGAGCATGAAGCACCTCTCATTGTCTACGCAGAACGGACGGGCTTTGATGCAGTAAAGAGGGGAACTGTAAACTTGGAGGTGTTGTAGGCAGCTGGAGGAATAAACTCTTCTTTGTGTATTAGATTGCTTATTCAAAAAGGATTCAAAAAGCCTGTCCTGGATGCAGCATGTATTATTATTATTATTATTATTATTATTATTATTATTTTATTTAATTTTTTTAGATTGAATGTAACATTATGTGGGCAAAACTATTGGGACACCGGACATTCCGAGCCATATGGGGTTTTTAACTAATCTTACCACAGACTGAGAGGTGCACAATTATATTGATCATCTTTGGATGCAGCAACACTTTTTTCTTTGCTTGATCTAAAGAACCAAAGTATGCCAACCCCCCTATGCACAGAGCGAGCTTCATGGAGATGGGTTAGAGATCTCGAAATCTGCAACCCTGCTGATCACCTTTGGAGTGAATTGGAGCACTAAAAGCACCCCCCCCATCTCACCCACAAATCTCCAACCTTCAGTGCATGACTACACTGCCATCTTCATAGCTGAAAATAGGAATTAAACCAGGAATGGTACGTTCAAAAAGCATTTTATGCTCAGGCCACACTTTTGTCCACATAATAGTCGCAACGGCAGACCTCAAAATGTTTGCCTGCAGCCGAACAATGATGACAGTTTGTGACAAAACCCAGTTCTGTTTCCGCATGGCACATTCCGAGGCAAATTATTGGGGGGTGCAATATAAAGATGCATTAATTGCCATGGGAATCGAAGGCACTTATGCATTTTTAATGAGCTTTTGACTTTTGGAAAACTTCACCAAATTAATATGTATCAGGGAAAGTTTTTTTTTTTTTTCTTTTTCCACTAGGATCGAAAACTTCTGGGTAATTAATATTCATGGACTGTGCATGTTAACACCCCCCAATACAAATGCCATGGAGAGCCAATTAACATAGAATGAGCCCTGAGGAACGGGGACGATAAGGGTTAAACGCGCTGTTGAAATGAAAGCCGAGCCGTTCGTAACATTTAAAAAGCTCTTATTTGTTCCAATATAGTGTTTATGCACGGCATGTGCGTCTGATTAAGGCATCTCGGAGGAACCCAAGAGATTCTGGCTATCCGATTTGAGATGAACAGATGGAGATGAAGGGTGGAGCACATTTGTGTTGATTTGATGGTGAATGGTGTGTGTGTGTGTGTGTGTGTGTTTCTTTAATCATAAACCGTCTCAGTAATGTGAAAGTCCTGTAGATGCGCTAACTGGTATCTCTTATTCATAATGTTTTGATGTGGGACAGGTGAAATGTTGATTCAGAGGGTTGTGGTTCAGTGTTAAGGCCACACAGCCAGTGATAGAGCAGAGATTTATCATCGTCGCTGTACACCCTTCGCCGCTGACAGGCTCTTTCACCTGTGCTTCCTTGTGTATATCGGTTAACACGCAGCTGTGTATGGTCAGCGTTCTCCATGGCCAAATGTTTGTGGACAGGCAGGTAAGGTACGGTGCTTGTTAACAAGTAAATCATGGTTTTCACACAATTCTCATTTTTTCAACAAAAATTAATTTTTTATAAAAATTTATTTATTGCTCATAAAAATTAAAATATAGTGCTGAAGTAACAAAAATAGTCTACCAATAACTATTTAAAAAATGTCAATAATGCGTGAATGTAGCATGATCTGAATGCAGGGAATTACGGCTACTTCTGCGTCGAGTGAACTCTGCATCCTACGCACGTAGCTTTCATGAGCGTTATACTTTCCCAAAACACTTCCGAAAAAAATATTCCCAACCACTAATTGGCGATGGTGCAGTGTTGACTTTCTTCATTGGTGTTTTAGGTTTCTACTGTAACAGGAATTAGCTGGCAGTCTTTGTAAAACGGCTGTGAAGAATCA
>JACRUU010000015.1:28884271-28921771 GCA_030449085.1 Kryptopterus vitreolus | reverse complement strand
ATAATGCACACGCTGGATCAGTGACTTTGCCTGGCCTTTGTCTCATAATTATTCCTCTATGTTTTTTTTATTATGGGTTTATGGAATTTTCTTAAAAATTAGGACATTTGAACTGCATATGGTTTTGCATTTCAACATTTTCATTCTTTTTTTTTTCTTCTTTTGTTGCACAGATATTTCGCATCAGATTATTTTAAGCGGGTAAACAGTCACCTGGTTTTTAGTCAGTAGAGTCAAGATGTAAAAAAACAAAGATTTTAGTGCATTGAGGTATATGTCAAGTGTCTGTCTTCTTTTTCTATCCTTCACTCTGTTTCTCGCTCACTCGCCTGTCTTTGTTCACTTTGCTCTCTTCCGTCTAATAATGATCATCTCGGATTGCAGCAGTACAGGGGAATCGGAGCTTGTTGATCCAATTTGGGTCAGGTAACCCCGGGCGATGGCTGCACTGGAGCACGTGAGCCGTGCCTGGAACGCTGAAGCCGCGCGCTCGCAGCCGCACAGGGATTGATTGATTGCGCCTGTTAAAGAACAAGATAAAGCGCGATAGTAAACAGCGCCGCGTGCGACTCTTCTCTGATCAGTCACCCAGCAGCATCCCGGGACCCTGGCCACACAGCGGGGCGCGATCCCACTTTAGAGCGAGTGATCAGAACAGGGGAATGAAGTGATTTTCATGCGTATAATGAGAAGATTGTGCTGACTCACATCTCACCGGTTCACATCCTCATTGCAGCTGGACCTACACGAGGCGCACACAGTCAATTTCAAAATAACACGCTACAGTTTACCACAGCGAGCAGTTCAATCTATCTAATAACATCTGCTGCTCATTATAGCCTAGAACTGATTCAGGTACAGTACCCTACGTCACTTCCAGCACAGGATGTGATCAAAGCTTTTCTATAAATCCATTTCAGAAACAGATCTATCTATCTATCTATCTATCTGTCTATCTGTCTGTCTGTCTGTCTGTCTGTCTGTCTGTCTATCTATCTATCTATCTATCTGTCTGTCTATCTATCTGTTTATCTGTCCGTCTGTCAATATGTATACTTTATCTATATGTCTGTCTGTCTGTCTGTCCTTCTTAGAGATGACTTTGATATGCTTTAAGAAGCTAATGGAAGTGTACCAGCTCCTATAGCCTTGGTTCTGATTTACAGAGAGATGCTGGAATTGAGAACAAAGGCAGAGAGGACATTTCTAGGCATCTGTACAAGTCAGACTTGTGGATAAAATAGTGGCGCTGGTGGAAAACCAGTTGCATTTTATTTGCTTTTTTTTCTGGTTTGGCATACACAAGCGATTAACAACACTGGCTCAGCGTGCAGCACGTGCAGAGAAACAAACGCCACGGCCTGCTTTAGACGTATCTCTACACACATTTATATTTTAGGCCAAACCATTCATCAGTCGAATAACAGCATGAAAGCGTGGAGCTGCCCTCATCCCAGTAACATTTCACATCCCAATAGCAGTACCTGAGTCCTCCACAGCAGGCCTCCAGCTATCCCACAGTCCCCCGCTGCTGTTTTTTTCTGACCGCGATGCCAGGCGGAGTACAGACAGACCATGTGCTACCTTCAAATGATCAGAGAGAAAAAAATGAGAGAACTACAGAGAAATGGAAGAAAATGCAGACAAGTTTTAAGCACAGGCTGTTTTTGTGGTTGTTGTTGTTTTTTTCCCTCCCTGTATCTGTTTTTGGAGTTAGAAACACATACACACACAATCGACCTCACACACACATCAGCCCATATTTCAAACAGATGTTAAAGTGGGGAAGCTTCATGAGAGCCCACAATCAAAATAATTATCCTCCTAGCCCACTATTTATAAAGTGTTTATGTGATCCTTAGCATCGGGTCTCACTGAAGTAGCTGTTGTGTGTTAAACACTCTAACTCGCTCGTTAATCTCTAAACACCTCCGTGGCTCGCAGTCATTTATCATCAGCGAGGGGTGGTCGGGGGAGGAACACAATCGGCTGCTTGTTCCATGCGAGCGAAGAATCCGCACGTTCTTTCCTTACTCCTGTAGATGAGTGTCCTTTAACGTAATCGAACCTCTGGAAAACCACGACTCTGCCTGTGGTCACCGACGGCTTTCTCACCGAGGTTACACTCGGGTTGCGCAGCGGCAGCGCACAAGCACAAGCTGTTCCCGTCATGGTTTACAAACAAGACACACAAATAAACGTCGAATATATTGAGATACATTTCCAGATAGGGGTTTAGCACTGATGCTGCATAGAAGCAACAACAAATCCTTCCCCTTGTGTATCAGTGCTAGACTGTGGACATTTCAGAAGAAATTCTAATGTTAAAATAATGAAACCGTTCAGGCTGCATTTATCTCACAAAGCGTCATGGATGGCGCTATAGCATTAATATATGGCGTATTATCACACTTGTTTATAGACACATCGGCAGCTGCGTTCACGTTTCCTTTTCCACGTGTTGCTTCATAACTTTTCTCAACAATCTGCCAAACAGACGTCATCTGACTTTTCTGTTCCCTTTGCAATGTTTAATCTTCTCTGAAATGAATTTTAAGGAAGAAAGTATTATCGAGTAAATCAGTCACACGCATCTCTTCTAGATTGCAATCGCTTCTGATGGCGTACTACTATGTTGAAAAAGCTCAAATCCTATACAATGTGTATGTAAAATGGCGTATAAATATAGGAGTGTGTTTACTTCTGTTATTTTGATCCTTTTCACCAATCCGTCTAACAGGGAGGTGGTGTAGCTCTGTGGTCTAAGGTGCTGGGGTTACTGATTAGAAGGTCGAGCTCCGGTATCGCCAAGATACCATCCTTGGGTCCTTGAACAAGGCCCTTAACCCTCTGTGCTTGAGGGGAAACATACCATGGCTGACCCTGCGCTCTGACCCCCATCTTCCAAAAAAACTAGGATATGCGAAGAGACAATTTCACTGTGTTGTAATCTTTATGTGACAAATAAAGGCGGTTCTATTCTATTCAATGACGTGACGTCCCACATTTCTGCCGGGATGTATCAAAGGAGTTTGACTAATCACAATTTACCTCCCAAAACAGATTTTTTTTCTTCTGTTCTTTAGTAAATGTACTTCTCCATCCTACAGTGGCGAATAAAGAGGTTGTCTTCAGTGCTACATTAAAATAATTTACCATCAAACACTATGCAATAGGAAATGTAATTACAGTGTCCATAGTGTTAATGTGCACACTCGCTATGGATGGGGGATATTTCATTTAGGTCAGCTCGCCTCTCTCTTTCTCTCTCTCTCTCTCTCTCTGTTTGTTCCACTGGGACAGAGGGACAGAGCCGTGGTCCCAAATGAACAGAGCAGTAAATGAGGAAAAGAAAAATAGGTAATTATGTTAATCTCACAAATGAACGAGACGCTGACCTCTCCCATTAATTGATTTTTACGGCGGCGAATCATATTTATCTCTCCTTTGATATATATTTTCCATTAACATTTCTGATGTAATTAATTGGTTTTATTTTTAAGGAAATTACCCCGAGATGCTGCGAAGCGTTATTAAAAAGGAGAATGTCACATTTCTGCTGTGTTAACGAGACAGAGATTGGCTCGGTGCGCTTTAGTTGCGCCACGCTCGCCCGCACAAAAACGTCCTTAAAGCTTATACGGCCCCTATTCTTTTAACCTTAATCACTGCGTCATCCTCGCACAGACACCGCTCGTTTTGTGCCTGTATGTGTGTGTGTGTGTGTGCAAATGCCCTTTCCTGTTTCTCATTTTTACCCTTAATCAGCAAAAAAATAAAACCCGTCGGCCGCATTGCTTCATTTTAAACGGGTGATTATTGGTAATAAATACTTTTTTTTACACACATTATTACTGAGGCAGTTTTCTTGGCCAGTTAATGAGAGTAATTTGATTTGCTTGAGAGATTACAGTTCCCCCAGAATTAATGCGGCAACGGCCCTGGCCGGATTTAAAGAGATCTCTCCAATTCTTTCACAGGTCGTATGCTCCTGGATGCTTTTTTTTTTTTTTTTTTGCTTTCCCCCTCCCCCCCCCTCTCACAGCAGCTAATGGAGGTGAACAGCAGTCTGTCATTTTGCCTTCTCTCCGCTCCATAGATGCTGTGCCCTTGCTTTCTGCTGCGCTTGTTGTTCGTAGCAATGCTATTTCCGGCTGCCTCCTCACTTTATGTTTGTCTCATTCACTGTGGCTCTTTTTCTGGTCTAGAGAGAAGGGCAATGAGAGGGTAAATGGTGTGTGAGTGTGAGTGAGAGAACGAAGGCGGAAGAAGGACGGGAGGTTTTGCATGAAAGAAAAGCGTGCGTTTGCGCAGAAGAAACGCGTTGCCGCGGCACCTGCATAATGCGATCGCATATTACACGCGGCATTAAAGTCAACACGTGACCAGGTCGCTTTGCGATTTTTTGCTAAGCACTCCCGAGTTCTCCGCAATCGATATTATTTGTCATTAAGCACAAAGTGTACGAGCTTCTGTATTTTGACACACAGGCCGAGAGGCTTTAATATTTTCATCACACGCTCCTTTAAGGCCTGTAAGGCATAGTGTGACATATTTCGTCCGGACATTTATCGAGACCTACAGCTTCACAGGAGGCATCATGGGACATCACGCAGCAGATTGGAGGTGTCTGATCCCACCAGCAAGCCCTCCTCATTCTGCACAATGATTATCTTTGCAGTGAAGCACTTTTCCCCTGGACAGAATTGAAAATCCAGTGGTGGTGAGGAGGGGTTTGTCCGATAAGGGGATGCTGTTTAGACCAGGTGGTTCTGTACAGGACAATATTTGTTTCTTTTTGTCCCTTTTTCGATTCCCACTGAGAGGAAAAGGAAACTTCTGTTCATCGTCTAGTTAGATACTAGTCTGGTTTAAGACAAAAGCAATCTTCCCTCTCTCTCAATCTTCCCATATCTCTCTTACTCACTCTTTCTCTTTGCCTGTGTGTGTGTGTGTGTGTGTGTGTGTGTGTGTGTGTATGGGATCACATTACCCAGGTTGGAATGACATGAGCAGAAGTTGTTATTCCCATGGAGCAGCCCCTGTCTCTGCAACTCAATCCCAAACCGTAGCCAATCGCCCTGGCAACGACATATCGAGATCTTCCCTATATTCTCTCACAACTAATGTCTACTGTCATAGGGATCCCAGCGAAACAACTGTTCCTCTTCCAAACACAACACACACACACATACGATGTGTTTGAGCAAGGTGGATGACGAATGCGAGCGGATTGGTCCATGAAGCATACTCTGAAGATTAGGTAGATGATGAATCAATAGGAGATGTGTGAGACCAGGGGGTGTGTGTGTGTGTGTGTGTGTGTATGTGTGTGTGTGTGTGTGTGTGTGTGTGTGTGTGTGTTGGGGCTTCTGTGTAACAGGTGGTGTTTTGAGATGAACGATCGCCTTTATTGTTTTTTAGTCAACTCCAGATTGGCATGTAAGATGAAAGCTCAGTTCTGCTTTTCTCTTTGCAGACAATCAGTGGAGTGGTGGACATTCGCACGAACGAGCGGATTTTGTATTCGTATTTACCCAGAAAACCTGCAGAACCCTTAGTTCATACTGGCACTGGCAAAATGTCTATACTGTAATTAGCACGTGCTTTCGAGCCATTCCTCCAGACGCACGTAGCTGATTGTCGGAGTGGCAAATTTACTGACAACCTTTTCTGAAGTGTGTGAAAGCACTTTACAACATTCATTCACTGCACGCGACCTACTATCCAGATTCAATATTATATTTTACATGCAGTGCGAGGAGTTTGAATTCTCCAGCTCATGACGGAAACGTTCGCCAGTGACTTGTTGACTTTCAGTTGAACCACAATGTGGCTTCAGAGTCGTCCTTTCCCCAAGGAGTGATATATATATATATATATATATATATATATTTGTGCTTTTTTCCCTTTAGGTTGTACTACTGGGTTTAACTAGATTGTTAATCCGATATTACATTACCACGTTTAAACCCAGCGTGTTTTCTTTTTCTTTTTCCTAATCCTGTGACGGACACCGCATGGGTGTCTTTTTTTTTTTAATACTTGCCCAGTAGGCTAGGAAATGAGTTTATCATTTATCCGCGCCATATGCGGTAAAAATGTTGCTCGTGTCTCATTGTTTCTGCACCGAGCATTAATCCAAAGAAAGAATTTGCCATGTTTACAAAAGCTTCCCACAACTTGGCGCTTTGTGAGTATTGACTAAGGGCCGAGACATGACTCCATGCAGGGGGAAAAAATGTTTTACACCTAATGATCTTTTCGCATTACTCTTTCCTTTATGTTTGGTTAACAGGGGGAAAAAATAAGGCATTTTATTCTCACCAAAAATCTGATGCAACTCCTCAAACAAACTCGCAATCCCAATAAAAGACAGTGTTTTTTTTTTTTTTTTATCCTGAGCTTTATCTGAATACGCAGCTCAGTTGGCAGACCTGCGCCGTTTAAACTAGTCAACGGAAATTGGCACAATGCATAATGGTGAGGATTCCCAGGCAGCACAAGTTCGGAAGGAAAAAGTAAGGGCAGAGAGTGTGTGTGTGTATGTGTGTGTATAGAGAACACAGAGCATCGGGTGTAAGCATTGATCATCCGCTTGCATTGTTCCCAGCTTCATTTCTTTGTTCTTCCTTTTAACACCATTTGCCCCATTCTCTCTTTACTGTCATTTTTTCCACACCTTCCCCTGCTGTTCCTCTAATCGTGTTTGGCCTCGTATGTCGGCATCTCCGTAAATAGCTATCACTGTACAAACTCATTACACTGGTTCAGGAACGTTTCAGAGTAGGTGTCACCGATACCAAAAACATGAGCGCTCCAACAAGAAAAAAGCCCAACACTACAGCACGCCACGGGCCGGCATCCTCTTAATCCTCCTTTATTTTTTTATTTATTTTTTTTTCCTTTCCCCCTTCCCTGGAGCTAATGCATCCTTTCTTATGAGTCATTTACTTCTTTAATTACAGTCAGCAGCAGATGCACAATGGAGTATTAATGCGAATGGATTTTACGGACGATTCATCAGGCCTTGCCTCTGAAAGTCGAGAGGCGTAATTGACGTGGAAGAACGGGCCGGGGCGGGTGAAGCAATATGCCACTGACAGTACGCTATGAGGCTGTTTATGCCTTAACGGCCCAGTAAAGGATTAATAAACGTCATCCCGATTCAATAATGCCTCCGGCAGACAAGACGTAGGTGCGCGGGAAAAAAAGCTCGGCTCATTTATCTACAGACTAGAGTAAGTTAGAGGACGCGCCAGCATGCGCGGGACTGCCGGGAAAAAAACGCTGCCAGTTGCTTCACCAGCGACTTATGCACGTAAAGGTGCATTAGTACACGCGGGAAGAAGCTCCTGGATTTTTTTCACCATCTGTTGTTAGGCAGCAACATGGAATCTAAACAGCTGCATAGCTGAGCTAACCCTTGACCTCTCGGGGTCATGCGTCCGTACCAGGAACAGAGCGCTACCCTGTTTATTCCTCCTTTACTCTCTTTCCGTTATTAACCTATCCACTATCAGCAACTTCACTCCACAGCCTGCACAGTCACACATAGAAACACACACTCACTCAACCTTTTACACCCCTTCCCTCACCCCTCTCTCTCTCTCTGTGTCTCTCTCTCTGTCTCTGTCTCTGTGTCTGTCTCAGACCATCATTATCACGTTGGATCTCTCTTTATCTACCTAGGGAAAACCATTTGTCAGGTCGCCTGCTATTTAGGGAAATGTCTGTTTTTAACCAAGTCAGCTCACAGCTTATGTAATTGCACGCTGAACTTTATATTGTTTAAACCTAGCAATTTGAAATGTTTGGTGTTGTCATAAATATTAATAGATCAGTTGAAATGTACTGCTTAGAGAAGGTGGTGTAATGGTCTGGAGTGGATATAAACCATTGATTTATGTATTCTACATGAATTAGTTTGGAAGTATAAACAGCGGATGGAGTGCTGTTTTGTGCGAGCCGGTAATTCGCGGGGTTTCGGCACGAGCGCCTGTTTTCCATGTGAAGAGGGCTTTTTAGGAACAGCATTAATTATATACTCAGAGAAAAATCTGACCGCCCTGTTTTGCATTGCAGATAACGGTTCAATGTGAAAATGAGCAGAAAAGGGGTGGTGATGGTGTCGGGGGTGGGGGGATCTCAATTAATACAAATATCTGTGATGCTCAAGGCATAGCTACTCCTAGCACAGAAAGAATCTCTGACTTTTATATGCATTTGAAACACCTCTGACCATCAGCCGTGTCGATTACTTTATATAAATATTGCTGTGAAGTTCAAGTTTATTTCTATAAATTTCTATAAAGTGAATAATCCCTGATGAACAAGCATGGGGCATATATTATATATATATATATATATATATATATATATATATATATATATATATATATATATATATATATATATATATATATATATATGTGTGTGTGTGTGTTTGTGTGTGTGTGTTTGTGTGTGTGTATGTGTGTGTGGCTGTGTGTATATGGTACTACATAATTTTACAAAAAAGACTTTTCACATGCATTGAGAACCAAGGATTACAGTTTGAAGGAGTGGACTAGCTTCATCTGGACTTGTGTACATATTGTATGTTTCTAAAATGTATTTGTGTATCTGTTTTGATTCTGTAATACAGGTGTTAAAGGTCTTAAAACAGTCTTAAATGTCTTAAATTGGTGGATGAAACCTGCAGAAACATTTTACATATTTTAGTCATATTTAATTAGTGAATAACACAATGTATTTATTACTGTGATGTGCTATATGTAGATCCTGTTGAGTTTATCCTGTACCCAGGTGGGGAAAGTCCTGAATGAGGTAATGACCTCATACATCCTACCACTTTTTTTTAATCTCAAAAATTATTTTAAGTTATATTTATTGATTATTGGGCCATACCTTGCTTTAATCAATTAATATCAGTAAGCAAGCTTTTTGCATTACAGAGGAACCCGAAAGCGCAAAGTCCTCACACTACTGCACATTGATAACATGTATTCTCTATGGCAGTGTATCAGCTATTATAATAGTGATTTCTGTAATGCAGCTGTAATGTTATTTTGACTTTTTGGCTGTTCTCATTTCTCCACACAAGTCCCGTGTAACAGAATTAGATAGAACTCTGTGTGGCATGTTGTTGTTGGCAATCCCAAGAAAAAAGGAAAAGAAAATCAAAAGAGGTGATTTGACATATATGACTCTGACATCATGTCATACAAATCACACACTGCTTCAGACAGACCATTCAACCAGATCCAAAACCACTAGAGAGAAATTCTGCGCTTAGTCATTCATTACACACTCCAGCTTGTGAAGTGATTACCTGATGAGTAGAACAACTAGTTAGAATTCAACTTTCAACCCAGTTATCGTGCCATGTGCAATACATAACTCCAGTCCTATTGTGCAGCATATTTTTCTCAAACCCTGAAGCTGTGTTTTCTTCGCACAGGGTCTGAGAGCCATGTACACGTTTGCCACTGTGTAAACAATTTCTGTGCTCTGACATGGCCACGGGGATCCGCTTTCACGTGTGTTGCACATTCACCCCATAATTAGGCCCTCGATTAGCTTGAATCCATTTCACGTTCAAGGTCTTTGCTTTCCTTTGAGAGGAGCAGACAGTGAATAGAAGCAAAGATAAAAGACTCTATGTTTTAACATACTAACATTATTGTTTTTCTCCTGGGTTCACTATGCTCATTTATCGCACATCTGTAGCTGTAAACTCTGTTCTGCAGTGCCTCAGCATTTCAGTTCCGCTCAGAGCATTCATCGATTCGAGGGGTGTTTTATACCCGTGTTAGTCCTCCTAACCTGCATGACTATTCAGCATAACTGGAATTTTACTAGCGGAATAGAACAGTACACGAGCGATGTAAAAGCTATGTGACCGAGACCCCGACACCCACCACCAACACCACCACCATCACAACACTCCCACCGGATTAGTAGAGTTGATGGAGGTAGGCTTACACAGCAGGGGATCTTAAAACCTGTAAATAATCCACATGGCGCATGTAAAGACATCCAGCACTCAGTTCTCTCGCATCGCTATCAGCTGCAAACTGCCCTTGGACACAAGCCGCCTAAAGCTCCCGCACTGATTCTTCTCACTAATACGACGTGAAAAGCTGACGTCGATAAAGAGAAATCCATGTGTATTAAGGCAAAGCGGTTAACACAGAAGAGTGAATAGTGTGTGCGATGGGAGGCACATATTTGAGAAGAAAATATAAAAGAGAGGTTGTGAATGACAAGAATGGCACATTGTGATGTCTTTGTTAGTGACAGGACTAGGCTTTGTCAAGTCCTTCAGGCTGTTTATGTAATCAGCAGTACCTGGAGGGATCAGGATGTGTGTGTGTGTGTGTGTGTGTGTGTGTGTGTGTGTGTGTGTGTGTGTGTGTGTGTCTGTGTGTGTTTGTGTGTCTCTCTGTGTGTCTCTGTGTGTGTGTTTGTTGTCAGAACTCAAGGGTGGAATCTCTCTAATTGTCAATTCCCTATGTAACCCAGTTATTACCACTAGAATAAAGATAAAATAGACCTCAAATGTCAATGAAGAATCTCCAGCCTTGGATGAGAACTTATTTATTGCAGAAATCAAGAAGATTAAGGGTGTATAACCTCCCCATGTGCTCTTGTGTGTGCATGTGTGTATGTATGTATGTATGTATATGTGTACACACACACACACACACACACACACACACACATATATATCTATCTATCTATCTGTCTATCATCTATCTGTATCTATATATATATATATATATATATATATATATATATCTATATATATATATAGATAGATAGATAGATAGATAGATAGGTATATTTATTAATTGTCGAGCCATAACGTCCTCACAAAGACCTATTTTTTTGACCTAACTCGGTTAAAAAACGTTTGTACATAACCCTCTCTACTGTAGGTTTTCCCTCATTTTATTCTCGCCCTCCGTGCTTGACCACTCGTTTCACGGCTCCTTTTTCTCCTGCATCTGTACTGGGTAAGTTTTCTGCTTTTATTCTCATTTTATTTTCTATTTGCATTCTACTGTTATTGATTCACATTAATATTCTTCTACATGGATTAAATGTTGATATGCTGTTCTATTTGTTAGTTTCTTGCTATCCTTAGAGCTGACTGTGTCGTTCCCAGACCTGCTATCTTGTCCCTTTTTGCCCCCCCCGATTATGCCACTTGCACACAACAGTCTTATTTCTTGTTATTGCGTTGTTGACCTTCACTAACTTCTCTTTTTACCTGAACTTTTCCTCACAGACATTCAAGACAAGCTCTCGGGAGCCTTCTTCACAAGGCAGCTGTTCCAAATAATCCCTTCCTGCCTCCTTGCGTCGTGCAACACACTTTTTTACACATGAGATGGGCACACGGACCTCACCTGACTAACAATGAAGACTCTGATGATCTTCACACACCTCATTCAACCCCTGCCTTTATTTCACCCCTTTACATATCTTCTCTCTATACTTCCTATTGGCCTCCTACAGATTATTCTTCTACTTCTCCTACACCTGTTCATTCTTCCATCTCTCCTCCTCCTGTGTCTCCGCTCAATTACTCTCCTGCCCTTTACTTCAATAAACATACTTCATTTTCTTTAGCCTGTTTCATACGTGGTTGTTTATTTGAGTAGGACATTCACAGTAAAACATTCAGTCAAGCCCTATTCTACTTAATTTGTTGGTATCAATTTAATTTCTAATTTCTACTGTAAATAGTTTAAATGAGGTTTGATTAAACTATATAGGTTAAATATGCTAGATTAATATACAGTAAGTTATAAGATATAAATTATACATTAGATTAAATACACTCTAGATAAATTGGATTAAAATACAAACTAAATAAAATTAATATTTATTTCGACTGTGTGTGTGTGTGTGTGTGTGTGTGTGTGTGTGTGTGTGTGTGTGTGTGTGTGTGTGTGTGTGTGTGTGTGTGTGTGTGAGAGAGAGAGAGAGAGAGAGGCGCCCTGGTATCGTAATACCTGAACCAGGAATTTGAACAAAGTGTTCTGAAGATGTACTTCAAATGAACTGTACGCAAGCTTCATATCATAGGAACCATCATATATATATATATATATATATATATATATATATATATATATATATATAGTTTTCTTGAATATTAAATACACCATAATTACAGACCATTTTCAGAATTCTGTCATGTCAAACAAATGAATTGTTTCGCATAGCAGGAATCACTGTCAACAAACACTGTTCAACTCGTTTATCTGTGAGTGTTACTGACCTTTGCAGCTGTTTATTATCTGATCAGTTTCTCCAGGTATCTCTCTCTCTCTCTCTCTCTTTCTCTCTCTCTCTTTCTCTCTCCAGATAACACACAGTCCCCCTCACTTTCAACATGCCTTCAGATGCTGCAGCCTGTCATCACTTGGCAGTTTGTCATGCTAACGCTTGGAAGCGCTCTTAGCTTAGTGCGTCTATCAAACCCACTGCTACCTTTGATAGCTGGATCAAACGAGCGTGAATCGTAGGCAAAAAGAGTGCACGAGTGTGTGTATGTGTGTGCTGGATTGCATTAAGGTTAGTGCTACGTTAGCACAGGAGTGTTAGGTGCCCGCTTTGTAAACAAGAAATACTTTTTTTAATTTGTGCATTTGAGCCATGTAGAACTATATAGTTATATAACTATATTGGCTACTTTCTGTATTTTAAATCTCTCTATTATTGTTTGTGGCTAATTGAAACAAGAGCCAAACAAAGATTTTTGTTTGCCCCATTAATCAGATTAAAACCATTTTTGATTGTTGTTTTGAAAATGTTCTTGAGAATCTTTACATGAAATTGCACAAACCAGCATTACATTGTGAAGAAACACTTAATGGATACAAGTTTGTGGGCAGCTGATTATAAGATTCATGTGGGCTTTTTGAGCATCCCACTCCACATTAATATGCAGTTATAATAACCTCCTCTCTCTGAGAAAGATGTTCCACTATAATATGTAGTGTGATTGTGGAAATGTGTGTTCATTCCGCATTACTAATGTCAGGCATCAATTCAGCCCAAAGGGTATGCAGAGCTCTTTACACTCCATCTCGGGAAAAGCACATTTTCAAGGAGCTGACATTGTGATCAGGGGTAATGTCAGGCTTGTGTCAGGTGTCCCAATATTACTTTATTTATCTATTTTTTATAAGGTAAACATATGTATAGCTGTGTGTCTGCAGTCTCATTGGTTGATTACAAAAACATTCTTTAGTAGGTAGAGAAGCCATTGTTGTGGTTTGTGAAGCCTCTCTGACGATCACGTCCGTATGTCTTGGTGACGCAATAAAAAAAAACAAAAAAAAAACAGTCATTCAAAGTACCTCCTGTTCTAATCTTCAAGTGCCTCAAGCCCATATTGCATCCTGTTGACTCGAATATCCTTGTTCCTCAACTCTCCCCTCCAGCAAGTGTGTACAAATCATACGCAAAGCTTTTATATGTCATAAAAGTTTATATATATATTTATATATATATATATATATATATATATATATATATATATATATCATATATATATATATATATATATATATATTAAAAAATAGAGCTCACTTCCCAGAAGTGACTAAGAAGTGAATTTGTGGTAATTTGTCATCTGTGTATGAAGTACTTTGTGTTCCAGCTTGCAACAGTTCTCTGGACACAGATAATGCACGTCTTGAATCAAATTACACACGCTCATCAGGGTCGTCACTTTAGTGCAAAATTGGACTTGAAGTTGAACGATTTCAGGAGCACATGACCTGATCTGATTCCTCCACATCACACAAATGACCGTGGGGTTGTCCTTTTAAACCAAACGTATGTATGACTTTGTATGACGTGTGTCCTCCTCTGACTACCGTGTGACGCCCTTTGAAACCTCAGGTAGATGTGGAGTAAGTAGAGAATCTGATCATCACTCAGAAGTTTTGTCATATTCATAGAATGCTCTCATGTCTGCTAAAATCGAGAGTTTCAACCTCTTTTACTGCTGTAGAAGATTTTAGTGTCATGCCGCTTGCTCAGAGCTGACTACCGTCGGGGTGTGTGTGTGTGTGTGATAGTAGAGGGTGGCTGAGTGAGCTGTTCATGGTTTGAGTTGTGAACATGACCTAAGGGATTGTCCCCTTTAAAAACCCTTCCCTGATATAGATTGTGGCAAAAACTAGAATGGAAACAAGCTCTCTATGTTTTTGATCGGTTGTTTGAAATGGTTTGAGTGGTTTATTTCCGTCTTGTTACTGTAGAATGAGTCATGGGTGAATGTTCCAGTGCTGCGCGGCCCGTGTTGTAATATCACTGTATTGTGCATGCAAATGTGGTTATGAGTGTGTACCGTATGTTTATTGTTTTTGAGTGGGATGCATGTCTGCATGTCTCCGTGTGTGTGTGTGTCCAGACAGTCAGAGTGAGCCAGCAGTGCAGTCGCCCCTCTATAGCCTGTGGTCGTATTCGTGCCTCATCATGTCATCACACACACACACACACACTAAAGTGTCAGCCAGCGTAGCATGTCTCAGCCAAGTGCCTCAACTCAGAATTATTGAGCTTATACAGATTGAAATTAAACAGAAACTCCTGTAGGTAGACGATGTGAACAGAATCTGAGATCACAATACTCTCAGACATTTGCGATCAAAGGGATTTCATTAGACTTAATACAAAATTTATATATTTTTATATAATTTTATAACGGGACTGAACATGTGCCAAAAAAACAACATTCACCCAGAATATCCACCACGTTGCACCACCACCAGGCAGCCTGGGCTACGATTCATGCACCAAATTCCGACCCTACCACTGTACACGCGATGAGAAAGTGCACACATTTTGCCCGATGATGGCGTGGCAAGCTGGTGTCCGTTGCATTCTCGGCTCCTGTGGCTTTCTGTGGCTGTTCCGTTACGCCAGAGATGCTTTTCTGCTCACTATGGTCATAACGAGTGGATATTTCTAGTAAGTCTGGCACCAAGTCACAACTAATGAGATCACTTATCACTTTTTTTTCTCTTTCTTTCTCTTTCACACTTTGATGTGAGACACACTGCTATTGGTATTACCAAGTGTTTTTCTTTTGAACTTTTTTCAATTTTAGTTGTCCTGAATACACACAATTTCTTTTCAGTACAGATTGTTTACTGAACTACAGTTAACAGGTCCCGGCATATGCACTGTTTCATGAGATTTACTACAATATCCAGTGCGACCATTAGTTTAGAAAAGCAATAAAAAAATATCCCGCACGCATACATATATACGCACTCACAGAAAAAAAACCTTAACAAACAGCACACCGGAGAGACTGAACAGTGCCGGAGGTGCAGTTTCAGGGCTTTTGGGCCATTCCAACGCCTATTTGTTTAATCGTGGGAGTCGTCTGTGTGTGCGCGCACGCTTGTATATGTGTGTGTGTGTGTGTGTGTGTGTGTGTGTGTGTGTGTGTGTGTGTGTGTGTGTGCGGATAATGGAAAGAATGAAGCTGGTTATTTACTCAGATGTTGCTCTGGTGTAGGTGTGAATCTACCCCAGACACTCTGTGGGAACGTGGCGTTCGCTTTTTTTGGTATCGGTAGTGCTTTTTTCCTCAACCAGAACACCTTTTTTCTCTCTCTCTCTCTCTCTCTCTCTCTCTCTCTCTCTCTCTCTCTCTCTCTCTCTCTCTCTTCCCAGCACAGCCACAGCCTTTTGTTTGTACTGGATGGCAAGTTCGATTATTTATCGTTGCTGAGGTGGGAGTTGGAGCGGCGGAGGGAGTAGCCAGAGCAATAAACATGTGACTCCGCTGTATTTTGTTTTCCACTCAGAAGGCCGCAGATCTTTGGAGCAGCAATAAACCTTTTATTTGTTTTATAAACCGCGACTTGGAAAAGAAATAAGGAATGAGACGGAAATAAAGATAGAAGTTAAACAGCTGCTAATGGCCAATTGGATCCCTTGTTTATTATAAGTGTACGGTTAGAACGGAACATAGTTCTTGCTCTGTATCAATTTTGTTCCCTTTGTGTGTGTTTGTGTGTGTGTGTGTGTTTTCCATCTTTCCACAGCTGTTTGCTTTGTCAGCTTGTTATTGTTCTCCATGCGCAACAAAATGAAACTATGTAAATTTGTTAGCAAGCAGTTACGATGAAGAGCAAAAAGGTCCGTTTGTGTTCAGATACCCAACCCCCCCCCCCCCCCCACCCCCCCCCCCCCCCCCCCCCCCCCCCCAAAGATGCTTCGCTAGAACACTTTGTTATTTGGCTCATATAATTATAGAGGTTAGAAAGTTATGAGCTTATTATTTCTTACCCTTTTTTATGTTTCAGGCTCTACAGGTTGCAAGGCATCTCCTCCTCAAGCAGCAGCATCAACAGCAGCAGCAAAGTAGGACTATCAAGTCTTCCAAAAGCAGCGAGAAACATCCTGCATCGCTGCAGGTAGGACACTTTCACTTTTTATCACTCCTCGATATGTAAGATACAGTAAGGTCAGTGTGTGTCGTGCTATTTTTTTTCTGCTTTAACTCGATGAATAATCGAGTCTCACATTAGATATGACATGTTCCTTTAGGCATGGGGTAAAAAAAAAAAACCCTACGCTCATGTGCGTGTGTGTACGTGTTTCTGTGCACACGTTTTATTTTTGTTTGTGTTCTCTGTGTGTTATTTGTGGCACAGCTCGTACCAGTCAGTGTTAGATAAACAGGAAATTAAACTTGGCAGGCCGGCGGCTGTTGACTGCACACTACTACACTGCTCATGAGCTCATTCTCTGGTACAGATATCACTCGAAACGCAACCATGCCGTGATCCACCGCAGCCTTTGACATACTTCTGACGGATTTCTCTTTCAGGATTGTTTTCAGCTTTTGGCAAGCTTTGTGTCTGTGTGTGAGTGTGTAAAGTAAGTAAAATGAATGAATGGATTTTACCTCTAACCTCACAGATCTGATATCGTTCTTGACTATGTAACTAGATGCAGCTGTTTTAAAAGCGTATGTAGTACTTTTTGAGTATGCATGCAAGTATGAGTTATTTATTTATTTATTTTGGGTCTACAATAGGACACAATGTGTGAGTCTCCATTCACCCCCACCTTAATGAGTTGCGCCTACAAACAGCAACAGGAAGCGGCTATAAAGCAGATGCCGCTCGCCCCCATCTCAGATCTGGGCCTTCTATTTGTCTAGCCTTTGTCATGCAAAACAAATCCGGCCCTCTTTATTTCCCCATCCGCTATCATTTTTAAACAAGTTCAACTTGTCAGTTTCAATATTTACACTCATTTCAGGCCTTCTCCTTCTCCTCTGCACACTCGCTGTCAGATCTTTATCCCTGTTTGAACAAGGTGGGCGTTGTTTGTTTCACAGCAAAAAATAGCAAACGACTCCAGGGCATATTTGGTAATTAATGCCCCAAGCTGGAGCATATATATGCATGCATATGCGTCTATAGAGTACACCTAATAACGTCTCTATAGGGGTGTGTTTTTGTTTTTTTAATGAGGACATATCTTTTGTGTATGATTAAGCTTTCGTGTGTGATGTATCTTGGGGAAATAAATGGATAAAATATTTCTATGGTGACCTTTCCATTGTGCACGTATTTGTCAGGATGTGGATCAAACCGCAAGCTTCCTCAAGTCCTGCGAGTTGGAGGTCATGAAAAGTAGATTCTGGTGGCCAGGACCTTACACCCATGAGAAGAAGGCACAAAGTCCCATTTAAAATTTAAATTTATTAATGAATACAGAGACTGCAGCCAACCTGACACTCAGGCCGATGAAAAGACAGCTTGGCTCTGTGTGTGTGTGTGTGTGTGTGTGTGTGTGCGCACACACATGCATGTGTGTAGGGTTTTCTTTTCTTTTTTTCTTCTTCTTATTTTTTTCCCTTCATCCATGCGATGCATCTCTTCTGCATGGTGTAGTGTAGTTGCTAAGCAGCGGGTAAACGTCTTGATGTGTTATGAGCATAAAAAAAACCAAGGATCACATTTCTCCTCGTGCTACACAGAAGTGCAAATGAATGTGTGTCTCTCTTCCATCCTAAGCCTCTGCTTTAATTGGGTTTGTTGTTCTGCTCATATCATCAGTTCAGCTTGTTGCCCACATGCGTGCACATTGCATTGTTTATAGAGTCTCCTGGTAATACAGCAGCCACTTAATTAAGACCTTAAAGTGAAGCTGTTTAATAAAACACTGAAACATGATTATCCATATAATGAGTTCGTTCTGAGGGGGAGAAAACCCTGATTGTTGGGGGGAAAAAAGTTCTTGATCCATAAAACATTTTTGCACTAGTTCCAGTCACACCTGATTTAGCAAATACACAATGGAAAATAAAGACAGCTTTTGACAACATCTCGTGTAATGGGCAAGTTACCTAATATGTTTTTAATTATGAGATTGTCTAACACAAAATAATATTAAGTAATCATTTAAATGAAATAGTAAGCAATGCTTCAGAATGTTTAAAGTGTGCACTTAATGACCATTTTGCATCTTTCCATTGGGAATAACCATCTGCTGATTGAAGTGAATAATCTTCCGCTTCAGGACGAATGTAAAAATCTGTAGAAATATTCCTAGTTACAAATGATATTTGTTTAAAAGCTGTCAAATGAACTGAAATGTTGTTTCACTTTACGTTGTATTTGATTTTATATCTTTGCCAATAAAGCCTTTAATAGCTGATAGAGTTACTGTAGGGAATAACTACAGGGTCTGCTGCATTATAAAACATAAAGCCAGGATTACGATGTAAGATTTTCCACCAGTGTACACTGCCACAAGAAAGAAAGAAAAAAAATCATAAATCAAGTCTTTTATGATGCGACACCAGCTTAGTGCCATTATAGGTACATTAGGGTTAGGCCACCTTCAACCGTCAGAGTACCGAGACGAGAAAAAGCATTCATGTCAGCATTCAAGCAGCAGTGCAAACAGACAAGACATCCACTGATATTAAGTTAATAGTTAAGAAAACGGCGTAAAGGTAAACAGGAGGATGCACACGGGTAATGCAAATGTAAATAAAGTTTATTAAGTCAATAAGAATCATGCTGCAATGTGTTGACATACCACAGTAAAGAAAGGATTACATTAAACGCCAATAGCAAATAAATAAATAAATATGCAGATATTTCTTTCTTATGTACATAATTGTAGTAATGAGCGATGACATGCTGTAACATGAGTGTATGCATACACACATGCATATATATATATATATATATATATATATATATATATATATATATATATATATATATATATATATATGTGTGTGTGTGTGTATATATACATACACACACACACACACACACACACAGAGTGCTGCTTGAAAGTTTAACTGTTCAGATTTTTCTGTTTTACCTTGATTTTCTTATTTTATCATCACCTTATCACCAGATGTACATTGATTAATTGCATATATTTATTTAGAGTGAATTTTGCGAGTAGCTAAAAAACTTTGTGAAAGAATTACTGTATGTGCAAAAGTAAGTGAAGCCTGTACTGCAAGGGTAAAGTCAAGCAGAAAACAGATTCAGGTGAAACACATTTGGATGTTTAATTAATCAGTTAAGCAGACCAATCAAATTAGACATCCTTAGGAAAGTAGTTGGGCAACACTGATTAAAAGAGAAAGGAAACCACCACTGAAGTGCAAGAAGACAAACAATGCCAAGAGGAAAGCAGATATCTGAGGACATCAGGAAGAAGGTGGTGATGGCCATCAGTATGAGGAAAGCTATCTCTAAGAGATTCCAACTCCATCAATCCACTGTACGACAAACCATACACAAATGGAAGGTATTCAACATGACCACGACTCTGCCTAGAAATGGACACCCATCAAAACTATCATCAAGAATGATATTTTAGTAAATTAAGTTAATAGTTAAGAGTTAATATAAGTTAATAGTTAAGAAAATGACATAAAGGTAAACAGGAGGATGCACACGGGTAATGCAAATGTAAATAAAGTTTATTAAGTCAATAAGAATCATGCTGCAATGTGTTGACATACCCAGTAAAGAAAGGATTACATTAAACGCCAATAGCAAATAAACGAGAAAAATTATAAGCATGGGAAAAATAATAATTGAGGTAACAGCCAACCCACACATCACCTCTAGCAAGTTGCAGACCTCTCCTGTAGCATATCTCTACAATCACACGAAAATTGGACAGACATGACATTTATGACAGAGTTGCTAGAAAGAAGCTGGCCGTTTCAAATAAGAGGCCTTTTGGAAGTCCATTCTTTGGACATATGAGTCCAAATAGATTTATTTGAGAATAGATTTATTTGGTCATAATGAAAGCTGCCATTTTCCAGGAAAAGAACCTCCTCCCAACAGTGAAGCATGGTGGTGGAAATGTGATGGTGTGGGGTTGCATTTCTGCCACTGGTTCAGGGCAACTCCATATTCAGGGAAACTTGAATTCTCAGACCTAGCAACAAATTCCTGAAGCAAATTTTCTGCTATCAGTCAAAGATCTGAAACTTTGCTGAAAATACAACTGACAACGACCCTAAGCGTTTAAGCAAATCCACCAAGGAATGGCGTAAAAGACAGAAGTTTCACACTCTTGATTGGCCGAGTCAGAGTCCGGATCTCAATCCAATTGAAATGTTGTGGCTAGACCCAAAGTGGGCGCTACATGCTAGATGGCCGTCAACATCTTTGAGTTCTGCATGGAGGAGTGGGCAAAAATCCCCAAAGACAAATTTAAGAGTCTGGTCAATAACAGGAGACATTTGGTTGAAGTAATAGATACAAAAGGAGGTGCCACAAGCTACTAAATAATTGTTTCTTTTGTTAATTAAGAATAATGTTACCAGCTTGCATCTCTACAGTATACAGTGAGTTGCTAATAGACAGGACAATACCCTTATTACCTCAAGGTCGTTTGAAGACGGGTCCTTCCACCGACAGGTAATAAACGTAAAATATTGCAGTATAGATCGCGGCTTTGCTGGAAATTTTCCTGCAGTCTTTTTGCCACCATACCTGATCAATGGTTATATTAATATGGGGTATGTTATATGACATATATATGTATAAAGAACAAAAATATTTCTACTTCATATTTCTAATGATCAGTGTGTTTGTATGCATGTTTTCTATATTAGATGTATAAAATGAACTATTTACATATAAAAAAGTTTCATAAAAGCATTATCATGAAGTAATAGATTCATGATCTCGGAGAAAAGCAGGTCATCAGCGATTGTGAGAATTTACACAAGCCAACTGGGCCTGAGAGGGGAATTTGATGCTGAAGACGCTGAAGGGCAAATATTACTTGACTGCAACCCATACAATGTGTCTAAGTTTTTTTAAGTTTTACTTACTTTTGGCTTTTAGTGTGCCCTAAACAATCCTAATGGCCACCTTTCACCCTGACAGACAGAAGCCGGCATGTGCGCGACTAATCACAAATGATAACGTTACCAGAAAAATGACACAAGTAATTAAAAGGAATCCACGCCACGTTCCTGCTATACCTACAGACAAAAACGGGGAAGACAGACATAGAGAGAGAGAGAGAGAGGGAGAGACAGAACGAGTGCAACTCCCTCTTTGCTAATTACGGTTATCACCGAAATGCTAGGGTTTGAGTCATTAGTTCCATGTGCATTTAATTAGAGGCAGTCTGAAATTGGATTTAACTTATTACTTTTTCATGGATCACTCTCTTGTCATCACTTCAAATTGGATTGCAGCCCCAGGTAACTAATTATGCCCGCCACAGGATCAGGAGTGGAGAAATAGGTAATTAGAAACAACACTTGCAGACCCTCGTTGATAGTCCACCCTCTCCATGGAACGAGGAGAAAGGAAAGGGATGGGGTTTGGGGGGGGGAGCAGCCAAAAAGATGGTAGGGGTAACCGCGTGGCACCGCACGGGATGATGGGAAAGCAGGCAGCGCCTACAGAGGATTATCTGACATGCAGCTGCGTTGATGACGTTACAGCGACAGGAGTGGGACTGCTGCAGGTGAAAACTACTCAGCTTATCCCAGTTTTGATTTTTTTTTTTTTTTATGATTAAATATGAGCTCATCTCATAAAAAATGAGAGCTATTTATGGTAAAACGTGCCATTATGCATTGATTTTTTTTTCTTTCAGTAGAAGACAACTGTCTCTCATGCACGTGCAAGGAAACGTATCTGGCACAATGCATTTTTACTTAAAATTGAAGGTAAACATATTTTATAACTGGATTATTCCTTGCTGCGTATTCAGGACACTACTGGCACACCTGAAAACCAGGAAAAGCACACTATTTTTTATGCGGTTTTATGACTTCCTTTATTTGTGGAATTCATATAAGGGAGAAAGGAAGGCAGAATGAAATTCAGTACATATTATACCCATTTTTTGGGGGGGAGGGGGTAAAAATAGCGTTTAGATTATTATTTTCTTTAAAAAAAAAAAAAAACGCAAATGCCATTTACAAATGTACATTTTATCAAAGTAACATCTATTTATTTTCCCTGGCAGTCACACACTGCTGGGCTCCGTCTCTCATGACCGTATACAGTTTCCACCAGGCCAAGTGGGGTCAAATGATAATGTCCTTTCATGAAGATGGAGGCAGAGTATTTACTGTGCCCCACACACACACACACACACACACACACACACACACTCTCTCCTTCACAGCGCGCTACATGACACAGTGCTGTGGCTTGTTTTTTTTCCCTCGTTTTTTTTTTCCCCCTATTCTTTTTTGTCAGAGACCCATGGCATTGTCCTGACACATGTACACCACAGTGCTGCAATCTGTAAGCCATTAGCAGTGTGGTTTGCTGGGGTTTTCTGGAGCTGGGCCAGAGCTTCCAGACGGATCCAGCAGCACTGACTCGCTCAGTCCAGCTGAGGAGAGGCCAGCAAGAGGAAACGAGGAGAAAAACTGAAAGGAACATTGCTCTGGAAAGGACTAGCGGCTTAATTAGCCTAAAGGGTTCAGATATATATAACGGCCAAAAGCATCTACGTGGGTCGGCACGAGCGCGAGCGTCCCCTCAGCCGCCCCCAGGCGTTTTCAGTGCGCCACGTCTCTGGCTGTAGCAGCGCCATCATTTTCCCGCTCTTCAGCGTATTGTTTTGTCTTGTCGTATTGTACAAATGCATTACGCTTAATGCGAGCGGCTGTCGGGATGAAGTCATCTCACACTCAGCCATCAGATTACTGTCGCCTCTTAAAGTTGCACTGCCATTTTCAAGACCTTTTCATTTCAGCCGTAATGATTTCTCCCCGCAGCGCGTCTCCTATCCCTTGGTTTTTTTTTTGTTGTTTTTTTCTTCCCCTCTTCCTCCCTGAAGTACTGCCACGTTTCTGTCCTGACATTCTATCCTCAAGGAGCGTCTATGTGTTTGTAAGAGAAAGATTTCTAGGCATCAGGGGCCACTTCCGACTAGATGTATACAGCTGTTTGTCTGGCCAACAGGGTATTGTGCGTTTAAGGAGCACCGTGGGTGTGATTGCATCGTACGCCTGGTGAAACGGATCTGAGTGCTGGCTCCGAGATACATGTGACAGGAATACCATCATCAGTTTGAGGAAGAGGCTCCTGGATCAGACACTATAGGAGGTTATAGTTGAGTCGTGTCTTGTTAAAAACAGAATATGAAGAAAAACACTTTTTTTTCTTCGATCACTACAGTCTGCCACTTTGTCATCGTATCGTTCTCACTATCTTTATGCGTTTGTCTGTTTGCTCTGCTCCATACGCTTTTTCCTGTCAATTCAGCTCCTGATGTTGCTTTCTGTCAGTCATATAAGAGTTTAGCGGGCGTATTAAACATTGTGACTTTTGATGGAGATCGCCCCTGTGATGTTTGCCCGGGTAAAGCCCTGGGTCAAGGCTGGATGGTGTAGATGACTGTTTTGTCTGTACAGCAGAGGTTCACGTTCAGATTCTAGTTCAAGAAGTCGAAGCTGTTTCTGCGTCTTACATGTGGCATTTTTTTTTTTCTCACAAATAGGGAATTTTTTTGATAAGGATTCCAAAAATAGCATATGAGTCAATAAAGTGCGCGCTATGAATCGATCACAATGTAATGAAGAAAACAAAATTTCCCCACCTACTTAATTTATCCTGTACGGCAATGAGAGAGATAAAAAAAGTCCTGTTTTGACTAAGTGAAAACTGCAGGTAAACTTGAAGAAAGGCGAACTTTAGTTTCTGGTGCTGTCAGCAAACGGCTTTAATATTGTATTGCGAAAACGCCGGTTCGAGCGAAAACAGGAAAGAAAATTCACTGTAGTGGACTGCGTCTTCGATTGTGCCGTGCGAGGTAATTACTGAGGCGGAGCCCAGAATGGTTCTTACAGCAGCAAGTTTTTCATTTGTTTTCCAAAAAAAACTAATTTTGGAACGGAAACACATATTTATTTTCTAGATTACAATTTGATAAAATTTTTGATCATCATTAAAAAAACAAAAACAGGCCATTAAGCTGCAATCTACCGATAGCATTTATTATATATATATATATATATATATATATATATATATATAGATATATATATATATATATATATATATATATATATATATATATATATACTAATATTTACTCACTATTAATATACAATAGTAGGACAAATTGTCGAAATGAACAAAACTCTTCTATGAGCAGGTGTGTCCAACCCAAACTTTAAGAGTGTGTGTGTCCCCCCCCCCCAAAGTGTGTGTAAGAGTGTGTGTGTGTGTGTGTGTGTGTGTGTGTGTGTGCTCCTACAGATGAAGGTTGTTGCCCTGAGCACCAGCTGTTCGCTGTTAAATTTCACACCTGCTCAGTTGAGCCCTCTTTAAGTAAACAGCAGATTTAGATTTAGTTTAGTCAGAGGAGAGATTAAAAATGTTCTCTCTGCAGGAGGAAAGGTCTTTCTCCAAGAGGCAGACGCTTTCCTACACAGCGCACATTGAATGAGGGCCGCTTTCATTCCGATTGAGAATGACAGCATTGTTAATGGTTTTGCCATATGTTTTCACATCAGACATTTCTAACATAATAATGTCATTTGTCTTTGTTAATGCCGGACGCACCGACCTTGGCTTTCGGGGAGACACGTCACAAGGCAGAGCAAGGAAAGGCGGGACTGCTTTGCATCCCATCCTAGAGATCGGAACCAAACGGAACTCAGGGTGCACTGTGAAATGACATTATTTAATTTTTCCTTTTTTTTTCCTTTAAGATTAGAGAGAGGGAGGAAGTGCAGAAGAACTGCACAGGCTCGATCTGCTAAATTTATCATCAGGCCTCTGGGAGCACTGAAATGAGAACAGTGGCCTATTACTGCTAAGAAGGTGTTTTATTGGGAATGTGCCCACACGCTACCCCAGGGAGAAAAAACGGGGCATGGCCGTGTGTGTGTGTGTGTGTGTGTGTGTGTGGTGTGTGTGTGTGTGTGTGTGTGTGTGTGTGTGTGTGTGTGTGTGTATCATATGTGTAACTGTAGGTATACTGGGTTCATGTATGGACTTTTCTTGTTCTTACTCGTATATGTGCATGCTTTCATGCAGCATCGCCAAAGTCTTATCGTGCTTCACTGTGTGTGTGTGTGTGTGTGTGTGTGGGTGTGTGTGTGTGTGTGTGTGTGTGTCTTTGTGGTGCTTGTCAAAGAGACAATGAAGAGTCTTTCTTTAATTTGCTTATTCACTAAGATATGTCAGTCTTGACACTTGAGGTTTTTCAGTCAGTAATTTATGTAGGCCAGGAAGAATGCTGATAGGTGATTGGTGGATTAAAGAGGAGGCGGTGCTTGCAGCCGTCAGTTTCTTTTCGTATATGAATTATAATCAAAGGGAATTAAAGCGTGTATGTAAGCATTTATAATGTTTTATATAGACATTTAACACTGTTAATATTCACTTCTTTTATGACACATTACTTCATTTAAAAATGTTTTTCTTATTAATTTTTTTAATGTATTTAAAAAAATTACAATGTATTCTATATTTTACCTGAGAATGAGCATTTTATAAAGAATAAATGAAGAATAAGCAATTTAAATTGGAATGATCATGTACCTGTACGTATGTGTTTTTTTGGATCTGTTTGTTTGTTTTATTATTCTTATTTATCTGAGCATGCACACATTTTTTCCCTTTCCTTTTTTCGTAACACGAAACCATGTAAGCGGTAAAAGAAATTGTTCCTCCGTCGGAATTATCCGTTCATATGCAAACGCGTGTTTATCACGAGGAGGACAGGCACGTCCTGATAAAGAATCAGAGCCATGCGACAAAAAGCACAATTAGTTGCAGTAGTTTGCACGGCGTTTTTTGTTTTGTCTTTTTGCAGGTTTCATTTTTGCTTATGCATTTGCACAGTGGGTGCACAGCAATGACAATTGTGCTGAGTATTTTTTTTTTCACACAGAAAAAGGAAAAAAAAATAAAGAAAACTTGATTTCTATCTATTGTTAGAACTTTTAATAGTGGCCTTAATGCTGATTATGTTTGTTTTTTTTTTTATATATGTAATATATATATATATATATATATATATATATATATATATATATATATATATATATATATATATATATATGCTAGATTTCAGTAACAAACCAACTTCCCAATGTAGCGTGCATATATAATTTAAACATTTCGATAAATTACGCTTTAAATTACATATTAAAATTTAACGTGCTAATAATAGACAGTAGTAGAAGAGTGCCGGTGTCTAGTGATAGTAAAGAGTGAGTAATGTCACAGCAGTGTAATAACAGCAGCATTCCAAATGCAGAAAGAGAACGACGCTGGTGGTACATCATGTCTAAAATAAGCACTGTTCTTCAGCGCGAAGAGAAAATGAGTGTAATCAATCCTTCCTTCTAATGTGGACTCATATTTTTATGACATTAGAATTAGCCAGTAGGGGGCACAACCAAGTCTTTTTTTTATTTTTTTTATTTTGGTAATAAGTTGTGAGGGTGATGAAAGTACCCTCAGAACCAGTGTGACCTCAGAACCAGTGACGGTCGGCGTATCTGAATCACTGGCGCTCGCTTGATGGAAATGTGATAGTACAGACATAGGCATAAAATGCCCGTGTGGTCAGGAGTAAGTCGCGCTCAAGGAAGTCTTCCTGTTCGAGTGGGAACTGAGCCAGCTGTGTCTGAATGTCCCCTGTAGGGGAAATTATATATGATTTACCTGGTATTTCACTATTTTTGATTGAATATACCCTAAAAATATCAGTTCAGCATAATGATGGCAACTGAGGACATCGATTCAGTTTTGTGTTAATAAATAATAATAAACTCGATTATCCGTCATCTGAAGCGTTTCTATTGTGTCATATGGCAGGACAATAAGAAAGGTAGCTGCCTCGCTTTTCTTTGCACCCCAAATCCCTCCCCAGCAAACATCTGCCCCCCTCCCACCACCCCACAAACACACATCTTTCTCTCTCTCTGCCAGATAGTTTTGTGTAGTTATCTGTTGTTTAATTAAAGAGGCTCCTTTCTTTAGACTTCCATTGTTTCACTAGCACGCAGTGAACCCCCACTGGGGTCAGAGGGTTAACAGCCGTCAACTGTGGTGCTTTTCTTTTTTCCTTGTTATATTTTTTCAGTGGCCCACACAAAGACATTGCTTCACCTGCACCCCCCCGAACTCCCCCCTTCTATCCACAATACACACACACACACACACACACACACACACAGCCTGCAGCGGCCCCCGCTGCTGCTTGTGTCCCCATTTGAATTGATTATGTTTAGAGCTCAGCTTGTGATTGGTGGAGGAAGGGCGTGGTTGATTGGATAGTTTTGTATCTTGTCAGTCGGGCAGCAACCTCGCGCGTGCAATCTGTCCATATCCCCGGGAAGAAGGCTTGAGACGCGACAGCACACACACATACACACATGCGCTTGCTGTAAACACCTCTCTCTCTCTCTCTCTCTCTCTCTCACGTCTCTCGCTCTCTCTCTCCCTCCCTCTCTCTACGCTCCGAGTCTCCGCTTCTCTCGTCTTCCGCGATTCTCTGAACGGCCCCGGTGCTCTGCCTCTGTTTACGCTGCCAGCTAAATGGAGTTTGTCAGGTTTGTCAATATTTGATTCTCAGGCTTTCTTTTTTTTTGATTTTCTCTTCAATATGATTGATTCTCTAATTCTGCCTGCTTTCTTTTTTTCCCTCTGATTTTCTCTTCAGAAAGAATAATTTATTTTTTCCTGGGAAAAGAGAATGTGTGTGTGTGTGTGTGTGTGTGTGTGTGTGTGTGTGCTTGTGTGTGTGTGCTTGTGTTTGTGGAGGTGTGATGAGTAATTTGGTATTTTCATGTTGGATAGCAGTAGTGTCAGACACAGCTCAGGTGGGACACCTCATCACCTGTAGAATACACACAACACACACTTTCTGCTTTTAGATGCACCAGGCTGGAGCTAGTTGTACTTATCAATGTAGTAGTATTGCAACGCTTTATTTATGAATTTGTTTGTTATAGTTGTTTGGATGTGTACTGCTGTTTTGTTTTGTTTTGTTTTTGTACTGTTCACTTATAACCTTCAAAGTAACTTGGATAAAAAGTTTCTGTGTGTGTGTGTGTGTGTGTGTGTGTGTGTGTGTGTGTGTGTGTGTGTGTGTGTGTGTGTGTGTGTGTGTGTGTGTGTGTGTGTGTGTGTGTGTGTGTGTATGAGAAAGACCTATTCTATGAATTAGTTTGTTTTCTAAAAATGTGCTTTACCTATAGATAGCACCATTATACCAGTTGTGTGTGTGTGTGTGTGTGTGTGTGTGTGTGTGTGTGTGTGTGTGTGTGTGTGTGTGCTTGCATGGTAAGTGTGAAAGGCTGGAGGTTAAAAGGGCTCTGCTGACCCTAATCTGTCAAGTGTTTCATTTAGGTTAACAGTGCAGCATGCCATTGTATAGTAAGTATGTGTGTGTGTGTGCTGTGTGTGTGTGTGTGGTGTGTGTGTGTGTGTGTGTGTGTGTGTGTGTGTGTGTGTGTGTGTGTGTGAATGGGTACATGTGCCAAGGGCAGTAGACGAGGGCAAAGGAATGTGTGGCAAAGTTGCAGGGCTCTGTACCAACTTACTTCCTCACACACAGTACACACACATACACACATGTACACACACACACACACACACACACACACACACACACACACTACACACAGAGCACACTGTACACACAGAACACACTGTACACACTTACCTTGTGAACTTTTGACTGTTTAAATTTGCTTGATTTAAAATCCCTTCAGATTTGTATTTTTTTTCTGAATTAGGGAAATAAATATCACAGGTAATTTCACTGTCAGCATGACATTATTCCCTTTATTCCTCAGGATAGTAAAGTGCTAAAGCTGTCAGCTGCTCGTTTCATGCCTGTAGCCTGTGATTGCAGTGCACTGTCAGTGTTTAGACTGGCAGCAGGGTGCTGTTCTGGGACATGGAGAAGTAGCGAGAGCGAGTGGGAGGCAAGTAAAAGGGAGAGAGCGTGTAAAGGGTGTGTGTGTGTGTGTGTGTGTGTGTGTGTGTGTGTGGTGCGTGTGTGTGAATGTGAACGTGAAACACCGTAGTGGTAGGCTCGGCGTGGTCTAGTGGCTGACGGCTCTAATGTTGTGCATCATGCTTTAGGGCCATGTAAGAGACAGATGATTGCACTGGTGCTCTGTAATCAGAGTTGATTCATTGTTGATCAGTAGTGCATTAGCGTTGCGTGCGCATTTGTGCTTCCATCAAACACGGCATGACACCACTAACACCTGTCATTTCTGCTGCGCCTCCTAAAGCGGCGCGAGAGTGCGCGTTCCAAATGCAAACTATAAGTAGTGTTAGTGTGCGGCATCTGTAGAAAATTGAGAATAGCTCTGCAGTGACACACACGATGCCAGCTGTTCCTTTCTGTTCTCTCACACCCTCGACACTCAAGAAAAAAGCCCAGAGAGCAGTCGTTTTTTTGTTTTTCTCAGGTCCAACACTCTCACTGTTTTTTTTTTGCTTCTTTTTCCCTGTGCTCTAACAGGATGCACTCCAGACTCACGCTTTAAAAACATTTTAAACTTTTTTCCCCCCTTATCCTCCATTCATTGTCTAATAATCATCCGATTATATTTAACTACTACTCTACAACTGTCAATATCAGGCCGGACACATGTAGACGTTCGATCCGTGTTCATCTTTCTCAATCAGCTTCCCTCCAGCCGACGCGCAGTATCCCCCCTCTGTTATCAGTGCTAATTGGATTCACGCCTCTGAAAAGACAAACATCACAACACGGGCATAAATCAGAACGAGACATGGTTCGGCTCAGCCGTCGTCTGGCGTCATGGAGACGCGGATTAGCGTTGTGGCCGTTGTTCCGTGGCAGGGAATGGAAACTATCTGCACGATGGACGTGACTGCTATTGTTTGGCCGCAAATTCGCAGTTTGATGATGGGAGGATTTGCGAGTCTTGTGATCTTAATTAAATTTCTGACAATGCCAGTAATGCGTCTGACACACGCGGCGTAAGCTTTCCCGAGTTAGCGAAATAGAAACGATATTAGATAGTCGGAAAATAGACAAGGGTGCATCGTGCCAGGGAAATGTGTAGAAGTGTTGGGTATGTATGTATATGTGTGTGTATATGTGTATATATGTGTGTGTGTATGTATGTATATATATATATATATATATATATATATATATATATATATATATATATATATATATATATATATATATATTATATATATATATATATATATATATATATATATATATATATATATATATATATATATTAGTGGGAGAGAGACTTATTATTCTAAATAAATTGGACAATATGACTAGTTTGAGTGAAAGTTCCATGCACTGTGTGAAAAGTGCACTCTGTGTGTGATCTAACATGATTACACATCTAATACAGAGAACCATGGGGCATCGGAAGTGTGTGTGTGTGTGTGTATTTGTTGGTGTGTGGAAAGTACGGTGTTTGTAAAACGCTAAGCACCAGAACTGTCTTCAGTGGAGCTCCAGTGTGTCCCATTTGTTGTAACTGTTCTTCAGTCCCTCTCTGTTTTGGGTTTGTTTACTAAAACATATTACTTCTGTTACCAAATAAAAGCATTTAGCTTTTTTTAATTCATGTTCTTTAAACATAACTTTAGGATAAGTACATACATATATAAATACATACATATGCATTACCTATACATATCTGTCTGTCTATCTATCTATCTATCTATCTATCTATCTATCTATGATGTGTGTGTGTGTATATATATATATATATATATATATATATATATATATATATATATATATATATATATATATAAGATATAGATAGATAGATATGTATAGTTAATGCATATGTATGTGTATGTATATATATACATACATATATATATATATATATATATATATATATATAAAACATTACAATTAAAATTTTTGACTGCTCCATTTTCCCTGTGTTCCAATAAACACGAGCGAGAGTGCGATGTAAACGAGCCATTCCATCCTTGTCGCTGGTTAATTACGGCAGTTTGCTCGGCCGTGGTGCGAGGCGGAGTGTGAAATCCTTGTTTCCGCTCAGTATCTGTTGCCGCCTCTTAGAGTCGAGTGGCGCTCACGTCCGAGCCCGCGTGCAGACAAAGGTAAAGCACACACCGGCTTCAAACGCTGAACAGGCTTTTCTGATTTCTCAAGGGCTTTTTCTGTTGCTCTTCACCATTCCTTTTGATGTCTTGACAAAACAAGATGACACCAGGGAGCATTAAAATTTTATTTTATTTTTTATTTTTTTCCTCAGCACTTTCACCCTCTCTAACCCTCTAACCAGTGCGCTGTGCTTGGCCACTCCAGTGTTTTAAGCTAGATTTCATTGAAGTCTTACCCACTTTTCATTTTCACTTTTCGCACCATTCATCTTAATTGCCACTGCCACCAAGAGAGTCTTCTCTCTCTCTCTTTCTCTCTCTTGCTCTGTTTTTCTCTCACTCTGTGTCAGAGCCTTTTTGCTCTTGTGGGCACACAGTGTTCATTAAGACAGTATCAGTGAGTCAGATGGGTGTCAGATGTTTTCTCATTAGGCTCGCATTTGCCCTGCTAGTGTCCTTTTCTTAGGTTGAACTCCTCACACATACACACGTGCACACACACACACACACACACACCCAAAAGGGTATGCGCTGTGAGCGGGTAGCGTTTGTAGCCTGCTTTAGATATTTAGATATGTACTTTCCTTCTGTTTGCTACAAGCTTCATTGAGATCTGTGAAGAATACATTTTCACTGCGAGATATTTCGATACACAAACTAATTTTCTTTGTAACCATAACACATGCAATATTTAATAAGAATATATATAAAAGGGACAATGTTATTAGAATGAGTTATATCGTCATGCATTGCCCGTATGTATGCAAATGTGTGTCTGTATTAACCCTATTAACTCTATTCATTAATTCATCAACCAAACATAATTGGCAATATTATATTATATAAATATATATATATATATATATATATATAATATATATATAATATATATATATATATATATATATATATATATATATATATACCTTTTTTTTCCCAAATGATTCAATAAATCCTTATATCTTTCTGAAAAGAGATATTGACTCCCATCATTATCTCTCTCTCTCTCTCTCTCTCTCTCTCTTTATGGAGACAGGCATTTATTGCTGTTCATTGTTTCCTTTATGGTTCTCTTCCATGGTTCTTGTCAACGAATGAGAGAGAAATGGGTCTCTAAATGGAAAACATCCTCTCCATCTCTCGAATACTGAAGTGGCCTGGTTGCACTGGCCGCGGTGATATTTTTCAGTTTAAGTGCCCCGGTGTAGCTTAAGCAGATCGCAGCTCATTCAGCGGAGGATTAAACACCGGGTAGTTACTGTGATCAATAGGTTAAGAAGAGTACAATCCCTCTCCCCTCTAATGACCCCACTGGTAATGGGTAATAAAACAGGGGCTGTAATAGAGCCCAGGGTCTACAGCTGTACATTACACACATACACACTCGAACATTCGGCGGCTGATGTCAGTGTGCATGAAGGGTGTAAAATTAAAGAAATTAATTAACTAAAGCAGAGCTCACAGTTTATAGCATGGCTGTTGAGGAGTGTGAGATAATGTGTTATTTTTGTAGCGTTTGATTTAGCCAAAGCTTTTGAAGTAGACATATTTATCAAATTAGCCAGGAATGGCAGGCTCTATGCAGCTGGCTTCAGTCGTGCGCTCGGTAAATATACTGTAGATCCAGTCAAATATTATTACTTAAAAAAAGATGGACCAGTACTGAGAGTACATTTTAAATACAACTTTGTTTTCTCGTCGTTAAAATGGCATCGCTTATAATAGCACATGTGTATGGATATGTATATATGTATGCACGTGTATATACACATATCTGTATGTATGTGTGTGTATGTGTATGTACCCCCTCCCTTCCCCCTCCTGACCTTCAAAATACTTCATTAAAGTGAAGCTGAGCAGTAAGTCCATGACGCATAATGACCGTAAAATGACTGAGTAGGGGGTGTGGCCTATGCAAATCGCACCAAGGGCTATGTGTGGAAGAAAAAAATTATAATAAAACAATCAAGACAGTTTGCTTATTGAGTTATTAGACTGTTCATGTCCGTGTAAGAAGTTACACGGTGTGTGTGGGTGTGTGTGTGTGTGTGTGTTAGTTGGGGGAATCTGTGCTTACATGTTAAGTTAGTGGCTAGCAATGTGTTCCTTCTGTTTTGCCACATTTGCCCTTTAGCCATGTTGTGTTGGCTGTCAGAGCAGCGCCGTGTTTACGCATCGAGTGACTCTTCTGCTTTGACACCTCTGCCCTTTGTAGCACCGGAGATGTGCGAGGCATTCATTAAAGGTGGTTTGTTTGTGTTATATCGCTTTAAAGCAAGGCAAATTAGGCCATATTTATGCAGGCGGATGACAAACAAGGCCTCAATTACATTTTCTAGAATGTTCCAGGCTGTGTCATCTGCCATGATCCACAGATGCAGTTGGGGTAACCTTGGTGAAAGCTGTCACCCTAATGTCTGGCCCATTAAACCGAGGCAAAGCATGCACTGTACTCCAACACACACACCAACACACACACACACACACACACACACACACACACAGAGCCTATCACATGGTGTATTATCACTGGCAAATGTAAAATGCTTGTAAGTTCATCTCCATCTTGTTTGTCCCAAACGTTGCACGGAGAAGCTTTTAATGGCATCTTGTACAAACACACACACAGACACACACCCTGATTATACCGAACCTCTCCAGCAATTAAGGGTCCCTGTCAGCTGTGTATGAGGATCCTCTCAATGTCATCACACGTCACACTGCTCTCCACTCACACTCCACTATCACACCTCTTTGTCTGCATGTGTTACTGCGTTTTCTGTAAGAGACCAGAGAGCTCATTGCTTTCCTTATTTTTGAATTGAAAGCATTTTTTTAGTTCAGTGGAGTGCCTCGAATAAAACAAATGTATGTGTGTGTGTATATATATATATATATATATATATATATATTTTTTTTTTTTTTTTTAATATATATATATATATATATATATATATATATATATATATTATTTTGAGTTTTCAATTTTGTTTTGCAAACTTATATATATATATATAATATATATATATATATATATATATATATATATATATATATATATATATAATGGTGCAAAATTGTAAACTCAAAACTAATGAAAGCAAGGAGAACATCCCCCGTGCTAATGGGCAGTTTCCTCATTATCGGAGGAGCGAGGCATTGTGATGTTTGAGGGTGTGGATTTGTGCAGTGATTTATACTGATTCTGTCTCATTGCGGGCGCGTCTTTCATTTGCAGCATCAGTAGTCCTGTAATCTCCATGTAGAAATGCATTTAAGCACAAAGTACCATGCGTGGTAATAACCAGCGTGTGTGTGTGTATGTGTGCTGCAGGTGCCAGTGTCAGTGGCTATGATGACCCCGCAGGTGATTACTCCTCAGCAAATGCAGCAGATTCTCCAGCAGCAAGTTCTGAGCCCTCAACAGCTCCAGATCCTCTTGCAGCAGCAACAGGCCCTGATGTTACAGCAGGTATAAACATGCTCAGCACTCACACACACACCACACACACACACACACACACACACAGATGCTAGCAGGAAACATGCCGTCAATCAGTGGAAAGGGAACACCACAGGAACCGAACTCTGACCAGATATTGTGGTGGATAATATGGCATGATGTTGTGTGTGTGTGTGTGTGTGTGTGTGTGTGTGTGTGTGTGTGTGTGTGTGTGTGTGTGTGTGTGTGTGTGGTGTGTGTGTGCGTGTGTGCGTGTGTGTGGCGCACAAGAGTGAAGCAAAGCAGGGGATGTTTTTTTTTATTATATCTTATTATTATCTTTCATTACTTTTTATTTGTACACGGAAATCACAATGGAAGAATAATGCAAGAATAAAGTGATTTAAATTGACTAAAGAGATTTAAGATTAAAGACGAATATTGAAATAAAAAAAACTTGCTTTTATTATTAATTTTTACAGCAATTATTAATGCTGTATTTAACACTGTACACTGCAAGGCTTTTCTGTCTTCTGACTACTGTGTGTGTAGAACTCAGCAGTGCTTTGAATCAGGGTAGTTATACTGACTCGAAGTGTGTGTGTGTGTGTGTGTGTGTGTGTGTGTGTGTGTGTGTGTGTGTGTGTGTGTGTGTATGTGCACAGCAGCAACTTCAGGACTTCTATAAGAAGCAGCAAGAACAGCTCCATCTCCAACTCCTCCAACAGCAGCATGGCAGCAAACAGCAGAGCAAGGAGGTATTATGATATTACCTGAACCCCCCCACACACACAAACACACACAGACACACACAAAAAATACTTGCCATTAAATACATACACCTACTACATTGTAAGGTATGGTAACTTGATGCCTTTAGTTTTTCTCCTCTTCTGGAAATCAATATTTCTCCAGAGTTATTTGTGAAAAGTATTTCCGTTCAGTGGGAAAAATAGAGAATAAGAGAGAGAGAGAGAGAGAGAGAGATGGCGAAGTCCATAATTGCATAGAAGCTACTGGTGTAACATGGAAATGGCAGGAAAGGAGGCGTGTAATAGAGAGCTATCAAAAATGCGTATTGTTTTCTCTTTCTTTTCTTTCTGTACATATCTGTGGCTCAGTCTTCTCTATCTCTCTCTCTCTTTCTGTCTCTCACTTACTGCCAGACTCTTTTTTTTTTTCCCCAAGTTTGAGCCTGGTCTCAATTACAGTGGCTCTCTGTTAATGACTGGCGGATGCAGGCGTCGCTCCAGACAAAAGAACTGATTATTGCTCGTTCAGGATCAGTTCAAAGACGATCCAGGATCTACAGACTTTTACTTTTCCCCTCTGACAGTCACGTTCTCTTTCCGAGGGCATAAATTAAAATGAATAATAATAAAAAAAAAAAAAGACATAAGCACTCACATGCATACACATACACACACATACACACTAACATCAAAGTCCCCGGGCTTGCTAATTAATGAACTAGGGGCTTCGGTTTGGACAAGTTGTGCTGCTTCACTTCCATAAATCAATGTGACAGGGCCGTTTCTCATGTTTCTGATAAGAGACGTCATTCTCTTTCTTTTCCTTGCGCACTTTCTCGCGCTCGCTCTTGCTCTCTTAGGATAGGGCAGAGAAGAGGAGGAGGAGGAGGGCGAAGTTGACATAGCAAAAAGCTACAATTGATCAGCTGAATGGGGAACAGTGAATAAAAAAAAAGAAAAAATTGAAGCGCATTATGTTTGATCAGAGGAAATTGATGCAGCCCTCAAGAGGCCTGTTCGTCTTGCTGATATTTTCTCTCCCTCTCTTCTTCTCGCCTCTTTCTTCTATCCATTTGGATTTCTTGTGCCGCCATCAAAAGACAAGAAGAATCGCTGTGTGACTCCCTCCCGTGGGGCCTTGGCACAATAACCCCCTGTTGTTGCTTTGTGCCTCGCTTTCATTTTAAAGACATCACTTTTTTTTCTCCTTTTCGAGTTGTTTTTTTTTTTCCCCCCCAAAGATCTTTACCTTCATATTGGAGTCAAGACAATGAAAAGGGGCCCGCAAGTGTCACTCTGTATTACGTTTTTTCTGCGTTTCTCTACTCCGCCTTTAAGAGCCATTTGGTATTAAGCCCCCGATGTGCTATGATGGGATACTGTTAGTGGTGTGTGTGTGGGGGGGGGGTGTGTTTAGGGAAAGGGACCTCTTTCTTTCCAGAAGGAGTGAAGATTAGAATTCACATGACTTTCTAATCACATATATTTTTTTTGTGAATAATGTACTGTTCGTTCGTAGGTTAGAGCTATAGCGATAGGATATGATAGAGCTATATTATTATTATTATTATTATTTGCAATAATTTCATAGATATGCTTTTAAGTAAAAAAAAAGGAGATACAGCCAAATTTCGTCATTGTTTTTCTTTAAATAATC